>JAADWZ010000349.1:0-32853 GCA_023336445.1 Pythium dissimile | reverse complement strand
TCGATCGACAACGTGAAGCAGAAGATTCAGGACAAGGAGGGCATTCCGCCTGACCAGCAGCGCCTCATCTTTGCCGGCAAGCAGCTGGAGGATGGCCGCACGCTGTCGGACTACAACATCCAGAAGGAGTCGACGCTCCACTTGGTGCTGCGCCTGCGTGGCGGAAACTAGATCACCTATCGGCGAATTGCCTAGGTCGAGATCAAATACCCATTAAATGTCACCGTCTTTCACGTTGTAAGCTTTGTATATCCCATTCTATGTTCTAATGATTCCAAGGTTTGGTCCAACTGTGGAAGCAAGAGCACAAGAATTTGGAGTGGATTGGTAATGTTTAATGGACAAAATGAGATGTCTAATACACCTGCGAGTGCCGCCTCCTGTACGATCGCCACGCGCTGAGGTCTTGAGTGACGCCCGAGACGTCCACCGAAACTGTCGTCGACCCTCCGTTGCCGTTGCTCTGCTGGTTGTCGTCGTTGGACGGCATCGCGCAGCCTTGGAAAGACTTGGCGCTGTTGAGCGTCGCCTTGGACGTGATGCCGGATGTGGACGTGATCTTGACGTCGATCTTGCTAAGATCAATATTGATGCCCCCCGAGACCTGGTAGAAGGAGGTAATCCCGATGACCTCGGCCTTGTTCCCATCAATCTCCATGGCTTTGACGCCGTCGCGCGAGTTGGCCGCCTGGAGCGCGAGCCACTGCGGGTTGCTGCCTTCTTTCAGGCAGAACTTTTCCTGCTCGTCTGGACACGGCGTGAACTGCCACGTGATGGGCTCGATGCGCGGGTCGCCGCCCACGATCGTATTCCAGAGCGCGATGTTGAGGTCCAGGTTGCCGTGGCCGCATTCAAAGCACACGTCGGCCACGAACGTCGTAACGGTGCCTTTCGGGCCCGTGATCTTGAGGCAGCGGCTGCACGCGGACGACTCGGCGTACTGGTCGCCGTTCATGGCCACGAAAAGCGACGCGTCCAGTCCGAACGGCGCCAGTCGCACGCTGCAGCTGCCGCCGATGGCGGAGACCAGCCCATATGTGGTTGCGCGCCCTGTGAACGTGTCAGCGGTGCGAACTGTCGGCGCTGCAGCGCTCAGCCAGAGAAGCAAGAGGAACCACAGCACTTTCATTCAGCAGCTATTCAAAGGATTCTCCAGTTTTGATCTGGATTTGAGTTGAGAGTCAGACCTGGCGCTGAAATGCTTTACTCTGGGTGATAAAATCCGTATTTCACCAATCAAATCGCAGAACCCGTCACAGCTTACAATTGGGTGGTCTTAAACTACTAAATTGGGGAAATGGTGTGCACCAAGTGCTCATTTTTCATTTCACACAATCACGGCTGCATCGCCCTTTTCTCCCGACGCGTGGGCCTCCCCCGCTACACTTTCTCCAAGAACTACTTCCTCCATGACTTCGTCTCCATCTGGACCACGCACAGCAACGTCCGTGGACACCACCAGGGAGCCGCCCACCGATGTCGTCGTGTTGATCGCCGTCACAGGCCGCCGCTGACCGTCGTTGGCCGATGATGGCTCCTCCACGAACGGCCGCAGCGCCGCGCGCGCGTGGTTCACGTCCACCACCTCGATCTGCATCTTTTGCCGCGCGTGGAGAATCCCTTCAAGCGCAAAATCGACGGTCGTGACACGATAGTCGGGCTTTTCCCAATTGAAATACTGGAGCTCGGCGTGGAGCGTGGCGCTCACGGCGTCCGGCACGGCGCTCGCCATGCCGCCCATGAACTCTTGCAAGTACAAGAAGCGGCTGTTGAGACAGGACCAGGCAAACGATACGTCGGTCTCGCGACCGTGCTTCTTCAATATGCCGCTCAAGATGGGCTCGGTCTCGACCGCCGCGACGAAGAAATAGAATTCGTTCTGGATGCGGCGCACTTCTTGCGCCGTGAACGTCTCGCGCAGGCGCTGCTCCTGCGACGCCACAAAGTTGGCAAACTCTTCTTTGCCCATCTGATACAGTTCGTACGGCATGACGCGCGGCGGCGTGACCACTACGCGGGTCGACTCGGTGCAAAAATGGCGGCCTTCCTGGGCGACAGCCGCGATCGACGCGATCAAATCCAGTGCAAACTCGGCCACGCACCGCGAGAGCTGCGCGGCCTCGAGCGGCTCCACCTGGTCAAACATCTCAATCGCGACCGCGCCGCCTTCGTTCTGGATAAACTGCTGCGCGCCGTGGAACGAGAGCACGAACGAGCCGCGCGTCACACTTTGCGCTGTGTCACTTGGTGTGACCGCGTCCGGGGACTCGGCGTGGAACACGTCGACAAGGTCACGCGAGGCGCCGACCACATCTTTGATGATCAGCGCGAGCTTGGCCAGCTCCTGCACTTGGTCCTGGACCATGGCGTCATGGAGGTCCATGGACGAGAGCTTCTTGATGAAGAACTCGACCTCGGCGATCAGTCGCTGGGCTGCGGCGGCGCAGACCCACCACGCAGCCGTGAGCTTGGACACGGCGCCCGTACGTGCGCTCATGGCTTCCACCACGGACGACACAGCCAAGCGGTTGGTGAGCAGCCACGTGAGCGTGATCATGAGCGTCTGCACAAAGCCCCGCGGAGACGCATGCGCCATCGGCAGACTCACGAGCTCGTCCTTGCCGGGCAAGTGGGTCTCGTCGGCCGGCGACCGCCGCACGGCCTGCACGACCACGGCGAGCTGCTCGTAAAACGTCTTACTGGCCATGGTCGTGACGGCGTTCTTGGCCACCACCTCGAGCTGGTGGACACCGGACCACACCAGGTAAAAGTTGGGCTTGGTCACGAGCCCCGTGAGCCGCGCTGCCAGTCCGTGCTGGTTACCCGTGATCCCGTGGTGGCGGCCCGTGCTCAGTCCGCTATGGGCGGTCGTGCCCAGCATCTTGGGGCGCCAGCGCGGATCGAGGATGTCAAGCATTTTCGCCAGTCGTGCAATGATCACGGGCGCTGGTACGCGATCAAACTGCGGGATCGTGAGCAAGTGGAAGTCGCGGAGCCCACTGTTGTGCCAGAGCCGCACGCGAATATCCAGGTAGGCCGTCGACTGGTGGTGGACCGTCTCAGTGGCGACCACATACGTCCATGCCGCGCGCATCATCCACGCGAGCCGCTGCAAATTGCTGGCGAGCACGGCGCGTACGTAGCCGGCCACTTTGGCGTCCGTGCAGCCGCCATAGTGCGCGAGCTTGGTCTCTTCTTTCGTGCAGTAGATGAGCCGCGAGGCCAAGCGATAGGACGCGCCGTTGGCGACAAACTTGATGGCTAAGTCGTAAAGCCGCTGGTTGCGGATGTGGATCTCGTAGTTGCCCGAGCCGTTGGCCGTCTGGACAAACACTTCGAGCGCCTGCTCCTCGTTCACGCCGTCCTCTTCGTTGCCGTTAAACAGCATTTCGCCCACCAGCACCTCCACCACTTCCTTCTCGATCTCGGACGCCGGCAGGCGGACAGGACCGAGCCGCGGGCCATTCACGGCGGCGGAGGTGGCGGCGGTCTCGGCGTTCGCGCCGCCGCCTGTCGTACCAGTCGTGCCGCCATTGTCGCCCTGCGCGCCAGACGCCTCCCCGTTTACTGCCTGCGGGGGCGGCGGTGGCGCCTCGGTCTTGGCCGCGAAGAATACTTCCTTCTCGGGCATGGTGGCGTGCTCGTACTCGTCCCACTTGGACTTGTGGTTGATCTCCATGTGCGACAAGTAGTGGTCAGCGCGGAACGGCTGGCGAAAGTACTTGATATTCTGCGTGGCGCGGCGCTTCCGCGTGGCCTCTGCGGCCGACTCCTTGCCGAACGCCACGCAGAACTTGCACATGACCATCTCCACCGAGTTGTCCTTGGCGTTGCGCGAGCAGATCGAGAGCCCGTACTTGAGCGCGTGCTTCTCGTTGAAGCGCGCGCCGCGGTCCTTGGCCTTGCGAGAGGAGGAGCCACCCAGGGAGGAGGAGGACGCCAGCGGGCGATTGGCGGTGGAGGAGGAGGAGGGCGGGTCCATAGCGGCGGCGGCGGCCGCGGAGGAGGACGAGGAGGACGTACTGTCGCGCGTGACCGCCATGAGTGAAGACTAGAAGGGAAGACAGGAGAGGCAGTGGAGCTCGTCGTTTTGGAGGGATTGGAATGCGTTCTTTTGGGTCTGAGGTGAGGTTTTATTTGGTTTTTCGAAGGTTTGAACTACCGGTAGTCCACCGGTTTGATGGAAATGAGATCATATTGAAGTTTAGCTGACCAATCAGAGCACATGGATCCAGAATCTGATGTCTGATTGGATGAGTCTTAAACATGATGTACTTTCTCACGAGGAGCTCAAAAGAGTGATGGCTCGATACTCACAGCTTGCAGCATGGCTTGGAGTGCTGCTTGCCGTTCGGGTCGGCGGGCACATCGAGTGTCGGGTTGCGGTCGAAAAAGCCTTCGGGTTTGAGCATGAAACCCGTCATATCCACGGGCATCATGGGCCAGTCCTCGGTGCGCGGGAAGTGGGTCAATCCAAATGTGTGCCACACGACAATGTCTTGACCGTTGACGCTGCGGTTCGACTTGGTGTACTCGGGAAGACCAGCACCGCCTGGGTGTTGATTTGGCGTGTACCCGGCAGCCCACATCTCGTCGCGGTCGAACTGTGTAACCCAGAGGTGCTTGGTGGTGAAGGCCGCGCGCTTGCGTATGGACGCCTCGTCCGCCGCGAGCAGCAGTGGCTGGCCTTCAGGGTGAAGAGTGAATGCTGTCGGGTGGCCCAGTCGGTTGATTCTGTCGCTGGAAGCAATTCGCCACACACGGCCTTTCTCATTGGCAGCGACGCGCTGCGCATCGCTCTCTTGCTGCAGGCGCGTGATCGCACGCGTGAAGGCGTTGCCCACCGGATTTTCCGGGCTGATCGGCAGCCGCTGCACCTCCAGCTCATCCACGTGGCACTTGTTGCCGTCGATCGCAACGTCCAAGCGTGCTGAGAAGAGGTGCTGGTGGATCGGCGCGCCGAGACGAGGTGCCATCTCGGTGGCGAATTCGTATCCGTCCGCGCGGCCCGAGGTGAACACGATGCCCGTGGCTTTGCACTCGAGCTGGATCTTGCCGTCCAGGTACAAGTGCCAGTAGAAGCCGTAGTCGTAGTTGCCCACCGTGACAAAGAACGAGATCACCAGGCGGCGTTGGCGACGCACTTGACCGGCCCCTTGGAACACGTCTGTGTGCTTCCACAGCGTGCCAAAGTCCTCTTCGTGGATGCAGATCGCGTTCTTGAGCACGAGCGGCTCGCCAAAGTCGTTGACGACCGTCGCGTCCAAGTACTGAATCTGGCCCAGGCAGTCGCAGCCTAGAACAAGCGAGTTGGCCAGGCGTCCGAACTGGTACTCGCCAGCGTCAAAGTAGTTTTGCCAGTTGTGGGTCGGCAGCGGGTCTGCGTAGGGCACGACCATCTCGGAGATGGCGGCGCGGTTGAGGATGCGCCGCTTCTCGCCGCGGTCGCTGAACGACACGTCGTGGAGCGTGAGGCCTTCGCGGCCGTTGAAGCCGATTCGCAATTCCCAGTTCTCCCACTTGAGTACGTGGTTCTCCACCGTGAAGCTCGCGCCTTGAGGCTGCGTGATCAGCAATGGCTTCATGGTCGTGCGCAGCGGACCCGTCACCACCGGGTCCAGGTAGTCGCCCGATTCCTCCGGGATGTGGTTGTACCCCGTATCCGTAAGCCGCACCACACAGCGTTTGTTGAGGTCCACGTGGGCCACGACGCCCTCGATCGGGTGTGCGTACATGGAGCGTGTGTTGGTCTTGGCGTAGAAGCTAAGTACGCGAATCATGCGCAATCCAACTTCTTGTTCGTAGCCGAATACACCGGCCGATAGTGGGGCACAACACACCTTGCTCAGGTCCGTGATGCCACGCCTGGCGAGCGCCTCCACGTACCGCGGGTCGGCCTTGGCGATCTCGTCGGCAGCTACGTAGTCCGAGTCGAGCATGGGGCCCCAGCCGTCCACGGCCGGGTCGAGTTGCCGCTGCTCGACGATCTTCCTCGCTGGGATGTCGACCACGATTTGCGTGAGCGCCGCGGTGGCCGTGTCCAGCAGCAGCGCGCCGATCTCGCGCGGCACGGCGTCGCCCTCTCGGAACGCGTCGAGCGTCGCGTGGTCGGGCTCACGCAGCAGCACATACGAGAAGCGCAGCTTCGGGCTGGCGAAGCCGTGGTCGGCGACGATCTGCTTGAGGCTGAGCACCTCGTCGGCCGAGATCGGATCCAGCGGGTGGCGCACGACCGAGGAGGAGGCGGTGGAGGAGGAGGAGGCGACCATCGTTGCTGGGAGAGAGCGTGGATAAAATGGTGACACTTGAATATAGCGAGGGAGTTTGTGAAGTGACAGCTCAGAGGATTCTTCGTGATCCTCTGGACCATTCTGGCCCGAGGGGATCACTCGAGTGATTGTCATCATGGATAAGCAAGCATCAGCTGGACAGATCGCCAGCGACCATGGCTTGCACTCGTACCGGCGGTGGTGTCCTGAACTGGACGTTGCGGTTGACCACGTGTGAGTGCGAAATGATCCGCTGGTGATTCGTCGCTGCGGGTTGAGGGAGACCAATCTAGATGAAGTTGTTGTGCAACTAAGAGGGAACGGTCCTTATTGGACCAGCCGATGGGTGACGCTGTCTGCTCTGCTAGTGGGGCCTGCCGCCCAACGGCTCGTCCAATGTCACTGCAGGGCAGTCAGTCTGCACGCAGAGCTGGACCAACTTCCTCGACCAAACGCAAGAGGTTGGTGTATAGTACTGTAGTGTACTGCATTGGAGAGGCCGACGTGATCAGACGGTTATGTTCGCTACCGTGTATTTGTCTCAGGACGACGACTGGAAAGCATTCAACTTTTTCCTTCCACTATTACACCACTACAGTCTGGCTGACGTAGAGTCTCCAGTCTTCAAAGGCATCATCTTCTGCTGCTCTGCACTACTGGAGCACTGCTGCCAGCGTATCTTGTTAATACACAGTGTAGAGGCAGAGGCTGCGAGATAATTTTCTCTCTGTGGGCTCATTGGGCTGTAGGAGGCGATGACGCAGCCTCCATCGAGCCGCATCGAATACTGTAGTGAGTTCGCTCGATGCTGGTGGTCTGCACTATCCAAGCAGCCTGAGCCTCTCAGGTGAATGGAGGCTCGTAATCAACAAACACATTGCGATCTCAGCTGATGCCGCCAGCACGTTCCTGGCAGCAACCTCCTCTATGCAGTAGTATTACAGTTCGATAGTATTTCAATTCAAATGTACTGAGGTATCGTACCACCGGTCCAAACGAAATGTGTTCTGGACGATGGTACTGGCGAGGCCGTCTTCTACCCAGAGAGTCGACGAGCTAATTGCCCATGCATCTATTGTTGCGCGATGCCATTCCTCTGTACAGCACAATGTGTGCAGTAAGAGAGTTGCGGACAGCCAACCTTGTAGCAACTGTCCACTCGACAATGTCAATATCCAGTGTACCCAATCTACTGAAATAGTGTAAAAACGGGGCCGGATTCGTCGCACTCAATTCTAGCGGACACATCAATCAACGGTGGGGCTCTCATCCAGAGTCTGAACTGTTGGATCTCATCTCTTTGCCAGTCGCCGGCCTATTGCATGATTGGCTCGCTGGTCGCGTGACGCTTCGAGTTAAAGCCAACTTCAACATCCTCACCGCAAGCGTCACTCCAAGCTCTCGCACGTGTGTGCGAATGGAAGACTGAGAGGAGGAGCAGCGGCGCGAGGGGAGACAGTCTTCCAGTCACACACAGTTGATTTCCGACCTTGGGAGGCCCCCCAGGGTCGGACATTGTCTCTCTACCGTAAGCTGACATGTAGAAAATGGCCAGATGCCCCAAGTTGTGCTACAGCGATCACGTTGAAGTGCTTGATCCGCGCGGCTGATTGGCTGGGGGAGGCCTTGACGCGGTCTGCGCGGCCGCGTGGTGGCCTCTCGTGTCTTCAGCTTCCATTCTGCGTTGCTCCTGGATCTAATCTAAATAGCGTTGGTGTTGGGGAGGAGAGACGGCTCGCTGACACAGTACTGGACAGTACAGTGCGGTGCTGCTGATATCGGTATAATAGCAGGTACATCCTTTCCGCCGCCACCCCCACTGGGGCCCCAGAACAAGAAACTCGAGTAGAGAACCAAGAACAGAAAACAACAATCAAACGCTTTGAATATAGCAAATGACGCGCTTGAATGGGCCAATCGTTTCTACCTTTCACAAGCCGTTTTTGTTCTCTCCACGATGTACTGTGCAGCAAGATCACCCACAGGAGACTGCCTGCCTGCTCCCCGCAGCCTGTGCGGAGAACTGTCTTGTACAGCACACTGTACCGTACCGTACCGCATTGCGAGCTCTTCACTTTTTAAGGTTTTGTACTATGTTGCTGTTGGGACGGTCTCACCTCCCCAGTCTCTTGAGGTACAGAGGAGCCACATTCTTAGTTTGTACGCGTTTGGTTCTGCTGTAGTGCGAAACGCTCATGCCCCCATGAGGCGCTTTTTGGTTGTTGTGGTCGTTTTGAGAGTTGATCGACACTGAAACCATTCTCCATTTTTCTTTCACCCCCTCACACCTGCCCCCATGGCCGAGATCGTGCTCTCCCCCGCTATTAACGACGGTGCCGCCCCGGCCACCGAAAGCCACCGGTACGCCAAAGTCCCACACCTGTGGGCACTAGGCGTCGGCGCCGTGATCGGCGGCGATTTCTACGGCTGGCAGGCGACGCTCATCGCCGGTTTTCTTGGTCTGCTCGTGATCCTCGCCTTCGTTACGGTGCTCTACGTGTTGCTGTCATTCTCCATCGCCGAGATGGCGTCTATGATGCCCACGGGCGGCGGACCGTACGTCTTCTCGCTCCATGCCATTGGCCCGCGGGCCGCATTCTTCGCCGGTCTCGCAGAGACGCTCAAGATCGTCGTGACTGTCGCGACGACCTTCTACACTATCTTTCTGTACCTGGACATGTTGTTCGGTCTGGGTGGAGCCAGCTACAGTCCGCTCTGGTCGACGTTGTTCGGCGTGATCTTTGTCGGGCTCAACAGCATCGGCGTCCAGGCCACGTTCCGCGTGCAGGTGTTCGCCACGGTGCTCTCCATGGTCATGCTCATCGTGTTCTACGTCGGCGCGGCGACCAAGCTGGACTACGACGCCTGGGTCGTCGAGCAGGACTGGGAGTTCACCACTTGGAGTGACTCGATCCAGGGCATTTCGTTCGGTCTCTGGTTCTACTTTGGCATCGAGGAGCTACCGCTCGCCGCCGAGGAGACTTTTGAGCCGGAGAAGAACATCCCGCGAGGACTCATCGCGTCCATCAGCACTCTGGTGGTGGTCTCGTTCTGCACTGCCACGTTCAGCTCGCTGATCGCTCCCGGTGCTGTGGGCATGTTCCAGTCGACGGCGCCGCTCGTCCTGGGCTACCGTAGCGTGTTTGGCGACACGACCGCGACGTCATATTTCACGTGGATCACGGTAGTCGGCATCATCTCGAGCACGCACTCGTTCGTGTTTTGCATGGGTCGTCTGCTCTTCGCGATCTCGCGCGACGGGTACTTTCCCCAGTTCCTCTCCAAGACCCACCCGACGCGCGGCACACCGTACGCAGCTCTTCTCGCCGGCGGCATTGTCGCCCAGGTTGTCGCCATTACACTCCATTTCGCGATTGGCGATGTGCGTCTGGGCAGCGTGCTAATCAACCTGGCGCTCATTGGCGGCTTGGTGTCGTACAGCTTCCAGCTCGTGTCGTTCATCATGCTACGCCTCCGCCAACCAAACCACCCTCGTCCGTACAAGAGCCCGTTCGGTGTTACCGGCGCGGTCGTGTGTCTCATGTTGTGCGCCGTCGCACTCACTGGGATCGTCTACGCCGGCGCCTCGAGCCGCGACTTCCGCGCGTCCGTCGTGGCCGCCGTTGTGCTGTTCGCGTTGGGTACCGTCTATTTCTTTTACAGCGTCAAACCGCGTCTTGACAAGGCGGGCACGATGACGCCGCTGCGCGCCAAAGAGATGAACGAGACGCTTCTCAGCACCCAACAGGTGTAAGCTCTGCTGTTCGTGTGTGTATTTGTTTTACTCGATTGGAGTGGTCTCCTCCTGTTCATGCTGCCACAGTGACCATCACTCGCATTGCTGTTTCTGATGAGAAAGTACAGCCAAATTCTTTTAACGCCGATAGTATTGTTCTCTTTTTGATCATGCGGTTTGATTCGCTGAATGTTTTATTGTCCCTTGTGTCCCGTGTTTAAAATTCAACCCAAATCGGAACACTTGGATCGCCGTGTGGCACTTCTGTAATCCAGCAACAACATGTTGGCAGGAGCTCTTGCCAATAGCGAACAGGTCTCCACTTCTACGGAGCCCATCGAGGTGCAACTCGGCGCATCGAATACACGAGACTCTCATCCACGCAACAGCGGAGTTTCCGCTTCAGAAGAGCCACGTGAGAGCGGCTGTGCGCCGCGCCATATCCACGTCGCACACGTCCGCTACCAGCCTGGCGACGACCATTTGCGGCTGCAACTGAGAATCTGCAACGACCGCAAGACGTTCTTCCGCTCGGTCAGCGAGAAGCTGACCAAGCTCCGCCATCGTCTGCAGATTCTGGCGGCGCAGGCCGTCGAGGGCGCCGAGCAGCCGTTGCTTGGGAACCGCACGCGCAAGCAGCGCAACCGAACGGACCGATTCCACTGCCAGAGCAGCGCGATTGCCGTGCAATTTTTAACCAAAGACGGCACCGAGATCGCGGCCAAGTCGACGGCAGTGGGCGAGGCACTACCGCGCACCGAGCGTATTATAATCGGCGAGTCTGTCTACGCGGTGGTTCTCAACCAGCCGACGGTCGGAGGCATCTCGGTCCTGGACCCCATTCTTGCAGATGTGCCCGTCACTCCCGTGCCAGAGACCGACTTTTGCTCGCCGGACGACTGCAGCTGGAGATGGTATCGCGTGGACGCAGCTGGCAACGACGCACTGGTGGCCGAGACGCGACGGTATCTGCCGACAGAGCAAGACATTGGATGTCGCCTCCGCATCGAGTGCCATGCTCCAGCTATCTCAGTACGCTCACATGCCACACACGACAGCGCAACCCAAGTGGTGACGACGCCAGTGGTGATACGCGGTCCGGATCGTGCAGTGTTTGAGCCGAGACGGCGCCTTGGATCCAAGCGCGCGACGGTGGACCCGACCGCGTTCCGCGTGATGACGTACAACGTCTTGTTTGACGGATATACAGACACGATGGAGGTCAAGCGCGAGATGTTCCCGTACGCTCCACCGGAGGTGCTCCACGAAATGTACCGCATGCAGCTCGTGTTCCAGGAGATCGCGGAGGCAAATGCCGACATTGTGTGTCTCCAAGAGATGGGCCAGCGAACTTTCCACTCGTTCTTTGAGCCCATTCTGGAGCCGCTGGGATACCACACGCTTTACACTGGCAAGACGGGCTCGACCCAGGAAGGATGCACGGTGCTGGTCCGTAGTGACTGCTTTGAGGTCGTGGGCGAGCGGATGCTGGCCTTGTCACAGGAGGCAATACGCCTCGAAGATCCGGCAGTCCGAGAGTTGCTGGTCACGTACCCGGAGCTGGCCAAGGGTCTGCGCAGGATCCCTTCGGTCGCTCAGCTCATCACGCTGCGCGACTGCCGTGACGCGTCGAAGCATCTGGTGCTGGCCAACACGCACCTGTACTACCGAGAAGACGCTGATATGATCCGCGTCGTGCAGGCAGTCGCGGTGGTCCGCGCGATTGAGCGGCTTAAGCAATCGCTCGAGGCTCAAGGCGGCCGAGTGGCAGTTTTGTTCTGCGGGGACCTGAACGCGGTGCCCGACTCGGCTGCGACCGCCTTTCTACTGGGCGGAGGGGTCGATGCGACACACCGCCACTGGCAGGAAATACGGGATTTCCAGTGGAAGCGAGGTGTTGGTAGTGGGACGATCGACAAAAGACCGATAGCGGAGACCGTCAGGCCAGCTCGCATCGTTCATTCACTGGCGCTGACGAGCGCGTGCGGCATCCCTGAGTTTACAAATTTTGCCGGCTCGTTCGTCGCTACGCTCGACTACATTCTGCTGGGCAGCCGGGAGTTGAACGTCCAGCAGACGTTCCCGCTGTTCTCGCGCGACCAAGTGAGCGCCGAGGTCGCGCTGCCGTCGACGGTGTTCCCGTCGGACCACATCTCGCTGGTCGCGGACCTGCAGTGGAAGCACTGACATCAGTCTTGAATCCGAACGAAGGAGCAGATCTTGTTCATGCATTTGCGGACGGAATGTTGGCTGCAACTCACAGACCAGCACTCACACCATTGCGAGTGCTGGTCTGTGAGTTGCTGTCAGCTACCAAGTGCCAGGTTGGCAGAGGTTGGCAGAGCTTCACCTTGCCTGTCTACTTCGCCCACTTTTCAATCTGATTCAACAGCCCTATGGCAACCAAAAGCTCCAACGGCTACTCTACTACGTCGATCGAGATGCAACCAGGCGCGTGCGATCCGCAGCGGTCGACTCTGCCAGCCCACGACACTGCCGCTTCAGAGTTGGCCGCCAACGGCTCGCGTCAGCCCCTTCTCGCGCACGTCCGCTACCAGCAAGGCGACGCCCAGCTGCGGCTCCAGCTGACCATCAACAACGAGTTCAAGACGTTTCTTCGACCAGTACATGGACAGCTCGAGAAGCTGCGTCTTCGTCTTCAGGCCGTGGCGTCCAAGCGCGGTGACTCTTCCAGAAAGCTTACGAGCTCCATAGAAGACAGCGCCAGCTCCGCGAGCCGTCCGTGCAGCCCACGCTACAGTTTCTAATTGTAGACAACGAAGAAATCGCGGGCGATGTGGTGCCAGTGGGCGATGCATTGCTGCTCCCGACCGCATCGTGCTGGGCGAAAATACCTATTTGGTGGTCCGCAACCAGCCGACCGTCGGAGCATCTCCGTAGTGGACCCTGTGATCGCTAGCATCCCGGTCCTTCCTATGCCAGAGACAGACTTTTGCGCGCCAGACGAGTGTAGATGGAGGTGGCTTCGCGTGGATGCGAGTGGGAACGAGTCACTGGCGACTGAGACTCGAGAGTATCTTCCCGCCGGCCAAGATATTGGCTGTCACCTCCGCATCGAGTGCGGGCCGCCGTCTGGCACACTGTCCAAGAAGGTCGTTGAACGGACCACCTCGCCTGCCGTGCGTGGTCCTGATCGTTCCGTGTTTGAGTCGCGACGTCGACTGGGTCTCAAGCGAGCGAGCAGCCGTGGTGGGGGCGACGGCTCGAACGCGTTGCGCGTGATGACGTACAACGTCTTGTTCGACGGCTACACACGCAGCACCAAGACCAAGGCCTGTGTGTTTCCCTACGCCACCGACCAGGCCATCAACGAGATGTACCGCATGCAGCTCGTGTTCCAGGAGATCGTCAAAACGCAGGCTGATGTTGTGTGTCTGCTAGAGATGGGCCAGCGAACGTTCCACTTGTTCTTTGAGCCCATGCTGGAGCCGCTGGGATACCACGCGTTTTACACTGGCAAGACGGGCTCGACCCAGGAAGGATGCACGGTGCTGGTACGTAGTGACTGGTTCGAGGTTGTGGACCAGCGACAGCTGGCCGTGTCGGAGGAGGTGTTGAGCTCACAAGATCCGGCGATCGTGGGCTTGCTCGCCGCGTACCCCGATTTAGCGATCGGCCTAAAGAGATCCCGTCGATCGGTCAGCTGCTCACGCTGCAAGACAAGCGCGACCCGGCCAAGTACGTGCTTCTTGCCAACACGCATATGTACTACCGTGAAGACGCCGATATGATCCGCGCGATCCAGGCTCTTGCTATTGTCCGTGTGATAGAGAAAGAGCGAGCCATTTTGGAGGCGCGAGGCATCCGCTCTGCGTTTATGTTCTGAGGGGACTTGAACGCTGTGCCCGACTCCGCGGCGACTCGCTTGCTGCTGGACGGCGCCATCCACACAACTCACCGCCACTGGCAACGAGTCGGCGAGTTCAAGTGGGACTGGGCCGCTGTCACCAGCACCAGCAAACAGTTCACCATAACTGAATCTGAAGCTGAATCTGAATCCAACACGAACCGCCACTCACTGGCGCTCACCAGCGCGTGCGGCGAGCCTGCGTTCACGAACTTCATGGCGACCAGCGGACGGCTCTTTGTCGCGACGCTCGACTATGTTCTCATAGGGCGGCGAGAGCTGGAGGTCACGCAGACGTTTCCGCTGTTCGCACGTGGTGACGTGAGGATCGACGTCGCGTTGCCCTCGGCGGTGATCCCCTCTGACCACGTCTCGCTTGTAGCTGACGTGCAATGGAAGTCGGAGCTGCAGTGGTATGAACATGGATACATTTGGTCCCGAAATTAGACATATATAGTCGAGACCAAATGCGGTTTTAGTAGAAGGTATACAAGTGGATGATTGGGTATAACAATTAGCATATTATCAACCAATGAAGTGTTGAATTTGAAAAGTGAGCCTTTTCCTGAAAACCAAAAGCCTCCAAGACAGGAAACCTGTCCTTTCCAATATGGCGAGCTCCGCGACTTCTTCCTCGTGAGTTCCTCATGGCATCTGTAGCGCCCCACTGCTGCGCCCACCCCCCATACTAACACCCACGTCTTCTTGTTGCTCTGCTCTGTCGATCGCGGGGTCGCTCGCCGTCTGCAACGCAGCGTGTGCGTCGTGCTGGACGGCGCCAACGTGGCTACGCGCAAGGACGGGCAGCGCGCGATCGCGCGGCTCGCGGCCGCGCTCGCATTCTTCCGCGAGCTCCAGCAGAGCCGCCAGTGTGCGCTGCGCTGCGTGGCGTTTGTGCCCAATTTCTGGCTCAATTCCAAGCCAGCGGACGCCAGCAGGGGCAACGGGTCGATGCAGACGGACGACTGGGATTTGCTCCAGAGCCTCGTGGACCAGGAGCTTGTCGTGCTCACCCCGTCGCATGTACGCGTCTTGTATACTGTGATGATGCGGGCATTTTTTATTTTTTTCGGTGGAAGTGTTCTAACGGGGGGAGAGAACAATATTGGTCACACAGGCCCACGACGACTACTACGTGATCGACTATGCAGTCAAGAACGACGGCTTCATCGTCACCAACGACATGTTCCGCGACCACGTCGATCAAAAAGTGCGGGACGGTTCTGTTGATGGTGCCAGCGTTCTCTCTGTCTCTAATTGTGGAATTATGTTCTCGCAGCGCGTGTTCCAGGGCCGGCGGCTGACGCAGCGGTGGACGCGCGCGCGGTGCATCGACTTCACGTTCGTTGGGAACGAGTTTCTGCCCAATTCGCAGACCATCGAGCGCGCGCTGTCGCACCAGCCGCCGCGGCCCGAGAGCCCGCGCGACACAGTCCCCTCGGCCACCACCGTCATCACCACTACGACGCCAAGTACTAATACGGAGACCAATACCTCAGGAGAAAGTGCAGCGATGGACACGGCGACCGCACTTCAACCCAGCAAGCCCCCTCGCACTCGGTGCAAGTCTGCGACGCGACGGTCGAGCAGCCTCGCGCTGTCCACTGGCAACGGCAAAGCGGAAGAGGACGACGAGAACGACACGGATGACGACGACGCCAGCGCGATGGCGGTCGAGCACGTGCGCAAGAAAAAAGTGGATCTGTCCGAGCTCACGGCGTATCGCGTGCCAAGGTATTTGCTGCCGCTGCTCCATGGAGAAGGCGGTGAGACCATGAAGCGGTTCATGGACCACACGAGCACGCACATCGTCGCGCCGCCCGTCAAGACGAAAGCCACCTCGGACGTCGCGACGCTGTCCATCTACGGGTTCGTGGAGAAGTTAGTAGAAAGTACACGATGAGGAACAACTAACGCTTTTTGACTGATGGAACAGCTCAGAAGCCGAACGACTGCACGCGGTCAAGATCTTGGACGCCGCGTTGCCTGATCTGCATCAGCAGTATCAGTTCCAGCTCCATCAACAGCAGCACCAGCAATGGCTTCTCGCCCAAGAGCAGCACCAACTCCAGTTCCAGCAGCAGCAACAATCACAACAATTCCAGTATCCTCACCAGCAACATCGACACCACCTACCGGCTCAGTATCCGCCCCAGTCCCACCACCACGCGTACCCCGCCGACGACGACCACATGGACATCGAGCTTGAGTGAACGACTGTCGAAGGTAGGTTTTAGCGTATAAACGGCCTTTTCAGTTGAACGTTAGCGCTCAGTAGCAGGTGGCCGTTTCAGCAAGCGGCGGTGCTAGTTGGTAGACGCAATTCAGTAACAGCAGTGCCGTCGCGTAATTTATTTCGTTTCTCGCCGCCGCGCTACTTCCACCGCTTTTTGTATTGCTCGCTGTCCACGACGCCAAACTTCTTTTCCTCCTCCTGCATGAGAACCGCAAACAATGACAAATCAATCATTTGACAGCGCATCTCAGCGTTCCTTGCACAAAAAACATACGCGTTCTTCCTTGCGTGAGTGCGGATCCATCTCTTTGCGCTTCTTGCCGCCCTTCTGGAAGTCGCGCCAGTTGCCGACGCGGTTCTCTCGGCGATCTTCTTCGGCCCACGACCGCTCGCGCTTGAACATCTCCACTGTGTCTTTTTGCTGCTTCTCCTGAAGCTCAGCTTCGCGCTGCTTCTGCGCGGCCTCGCGCTTTTCAATGTTCTGGCGGCGGTGCTCCATGTCGGCAAACGCTTTGATCACCGCCTTGTCCTGCTGGTCGGCGAGGTCGCCCAGCTCGCTCGCTTTGGCGCCTTTCTTGAGCTTCAGGCGCCGCTCCTTCTCCACGTGCTCGCACGTGTTGGCGATTAGGCGCGCAAACGTCTTTCGTCGGTCCTCGTTCAGCAGCGTGTCGTGCGCCTTGGTCACCTCTACACAAAGATTGAGGTAGCGACTATCAGTTTCTTACTCTTCGCACACAGAAACAGGGAGGCATAGTCAGTCGATGGTGGTGACGACACGTACGCTCAAAGGCCTCACGCGCGCGCGGATGGCGAAACTTATCAGGATGCACGAGCGTCGAGATCTATACAATCATCACACCACACACCATCAACATCACCAATTCATCAGCGCATTCTAGCCTGACTACCCTAGTTGTCTCGACCTCGCACCTTGCGGTAGTGCTGCTTGATGTCCTCGTCGGTGGCGTCGATCTCGAGCATGAGCACGCGGAACGGATTCAGATTGATCCACTCGTAGTGGTTCTGCAGCAGCCGCGCGAGCTGGCCTTCCGAGTCGCCAAAGTCCATGGGCTTTTTCTCTACGGGCGCGTCGTCCTTCTTGACGCAATTTGCGCTCTCTTCCAGCTCCTGCACTTCCGACATGAACTCGGCTAGCAGCGCATCTTCGTCGTTCAAATCGGCCGGAATGGGCTTCGCCTGTTGCTTGGCCTGTCGAGCCAATTCGGCCTCTTCCGCCTCCTTCTCCTGCCGTCGCCGTTCTGTCTCTTTCGCCATCTCGCGCAGCTTGCGCGAATGCTCCTGGCCGGAGCTGTACGCGTCATCGGCGGCCTGCAGCAGCGAGGCGTTGTCCGGGTCCAACTGGAGCCCGCGCTGGTACGTGGCCCGCGCGGCGTCGAACCGCAGTAGCGCGTGCTCGGCCGCGCCTTTGCGGCTGTAGCCTTTCCACCACTCGGGCTTGAGCTCGATGCAGCGCTCGGCGTCGCGCAGCGCGTTGCCGCGCTCGTCGCCCAGCGCGAGGTACGCGGCCGACCGGTTGCTAAAGTACACGGCGTTGTCCGGATCCAGCTCGATCGCGCGCGAGTACATTTCCACGGCGTCGCGCGGCTTTTTGTCTGCGAGCAGTGCGTTGCCCTGGGCCTTGAAGGCCTCGGCCTGGAGCTGCGCCTCGTCGGTCGTGTCCGCCATGCTTTCCACGTCCGCCGATGTTGTCAGGCGTGGCTGTGGGGCTTGGCTGTAAGGAGCAATAGTGACCATTCCGACCAACAACTCAGTGTCACAAAATCGGGTTTGTAAATTCGAGATTTGATATATCAATTATAATTGGCACGGCCAGAATGTCACTGAAGTGGTGGACACGTCCAGTGGAAAGACACATAGTGACATTACATTCGGCGAACACTTGACGAGATCGATCTGCCAGGCGAGGTTGAGCCATGTTCGGCTCGTCGGCATGCTCGTACGCGACGGGGAAGCCCGTGCGTTAACTCCGGCCCCACACTGCCGGTTTAATCCCCCATGGTCTTACTGTTCTGACCGCTTGAATTGAGCCAATGTAGACGCGCTGCGTGGACGCGGTAGTCGCCGAGAAGTCGCGGTCGCAGTTTCTGCTCGGCACGGCCGCGCTCCACGGCGGCAACCACGTACGTACTACCACGAAGGCCACAGCCTCGTCCAATACAACTTGTAGTAGCTTAGTCTATTGCTCGCTTTGACTCGGCTCCATTATAGATCCACGTGGTCGAGTATGAAAGCGGCGCCAACGAAGCGCGGCTCCACCGACTGTACGCGCATCCCGACCAAGTGCTCCACCTGGCGCCGTCACCATTCACGAAGGAGCTGCTCTTTACCTGTGGCAAGGCCAAGGGCGAGAGCGCCGAGGCGACGCTCTGGAAAATGGACGCTCTGGACGATCCGTCCAGTGGACCCGCAGACGGTGACGCCGCGGAGCCCAAGCAGTTGACGGCTGTGGCGTCACTGCCGACCCAGGCTGCGCCGCCTGGCAAGCTCGTGTGGAAGCACGACGGCTCCGCGAGCGAGGCGACGGTCGCCAGTGCCCATGGAAAAAGCGTTTTTCTCTGGAATCTTAGCGGCGCGTCGATCACGCAGCAGGACCGGGTCGACGTGGCCACGCAGGACGTGGGGGCCGTCCAGTGGGACCCGCACCACGACCAGTACGTGTCGTTCGCGTCGGGCGCCTCCATCCAAACGTGGGACACGCGGTCCAATGCCACGGCGTTTCTCATCGAAGACGCCCACGCGGAGAGCGTGCTGGACATTGACTACAACCCGAACAAGCCCTTCACGCTCGCGAGCGGCGGCGAAGACGGACGACTCAAGTTCTGGGACCTGCGTCGCACCAACAAGCCGCTGCTGTCGCTGCCCGCGCACTCGCACTGGCTCTGGAGCGTGCGCTACAACCGGTTCCACGACCAGCTCATGCTGTCGTCGAGCTCGGACGCGACGCTCGCGCTCTGGCGCGTGTCGTCCATCTCGTCGTCGCCGATCGTCGAGCTGGACGAGCAAGATCTGATGAACGAGGCTGCCGCAGGCAGCGATGTCGTGGACACGCGCATCAAGAGCTACGACGAGCACGAAGACAGCGTGTACAGCGTCGCGTGGGGCGCCGCCGACTCGTGGATCTTCGCGAGCGTCTCGTACGATGGCCGCTTGGTCATCAACCAAGTGCCGTCTACTGAAAAGTACAAGATCTTGCTGTAAAACAAAGTGTACGACGACAAACAAATGTGATGAGGTCCGTTTGGTTTGGTTGTATTGTGGGTCGGTTTTTTGCTTGTTTGTGCCAGGTCTATCCAGCACTCCGCAGTCGAGGAGCAAAGCCGGGGATGGCACTTTCTTTTGGTGGCATGGCATGGCTGCTCCATTTTGTATATTTTCCTTCTCCTCCTTTGTTTTGTTTTTTTCTTCATGTTGGCTTTTCCCCGTCGAGTCGACTCAGTTTTCGTACAGGATGCAACCAGAGCCGACTAGAAAAGTAGAGGCTCCCATCTTCCTTCACCAAAAGTAGCCTTCACCTTCGACCACTAAACACGACACAAGAAAACACGCTCATCCGCGAAGCATCTTCTCGCTGGCTTCGTTGCGGATGCTGTCGAGCTCACTCATGGCCTCCTGGAACGCGACCATGTCGCCCTTGCTGACGCAGTCGGCGACGCGCTGAGCAGCCGCGGCAATGCGCTCTTCCAATGAACCGCCGCTCTGGACAGCTTGCGGGCTCAATCCCTTCCGCGAAGCCGACGTGGGGCTCAGCATGGGCGACGGCTTGGGTGGAGATCGAGCCGCGATACCGGTCGAGACACTTCGCACGATGCCAGATGGAATGGTCTTTGCGGTTGCCTTCGGGGTATCACGGGGTGGAGTCGCCGCGAGTCGTTGAAATCCAGGCGGAGGCGCGGTCAACGCACCCGCTGGCGCAGCGCCATTCGCTGGCTTGGCGGTCAATATCCGAGCCGCGTTGCTGGCTCCGATTCCGAGCGAGCTCTGGATGATCTCATCCTTCACTCGGGTCTTGTCTTCACTGCTGAGGCTTCCACGACGCGCCATTTCAGCCACTTTACGCAAACGCACTCCATTCGGGCTCATCATCGGCAAGCCCTTGGACGAGGACGTAGTAGACGCATTGTCCTCGTCGTCCGTCAATGGTGGCGGCGGTGGTGGCGGCGGAATGGACAAACTGGTGAGTCCTCCAAGGTTGTCGCGGTTCCTGCCGACGCCTGCCGCGTTGTAGAAGGACACAAAACTCCCTCCTCCTTCACTTCCGCCATAGTCCTCGTCATCACTCGTATCGGCATTGGCAACGACGGAGAAATTCTCTTGCGCGTCCAGTCGTTCGTCGATGCCGGGCATCGCGGCGCTACCACCATTAGATCCTGGCGCACTGCCGGTCGCGCCGTAGTTCGGGAATCCACCGCCCTCCATGTACGCATTGCTTGCCGCAATGTCGCGCGCGAGCTCCAGTCGACTCTTGCTGCGTCGTCGAAACTTAAAAAATTCGGCTGCGTTGCCGAAGCTTCCACGTCGCGGGCCGACGCTACTAGTAGGTGGCGACGTTCCAAGCATCGTGGCAGCTGGAGGCCCTGGTGCTGGAGGCGGGGCGCCGCTGCGTTGACGAGAGAGACCGAGCAGTTCAGCGGCGACGCCAGCAGCTGGATTCTTCAAGCCGGCAGCGTCACTCCGTTTCATCGGATTGGCGAACATGTTCGACGTCACGGGTTCCGCTCTTCCCTCGTTCGAACTCGTTGGGGACATGACCGTCTTCCGCCCGGTCGTGGTTTGGGGAGTGTTGAGCACCGCCTCCGCGACTTGCCACGGCACGGTCATCGACGGGCGACGAGAGAGTCCAGGCGGAGGCGCGATCACCGCGTTCTGGTCGCGAGCGACATCGTCCTTGCCTTGCTGCTGGTTAAAGAATGACGGATGCTGGCTGTAAAACGAAACCTGCGAGCGTAGAACAAACAACACAAATGAGCCACAATTCCCAGCTTTCAAACTTCAAGGTGCTCCGCGGCGACCACATACCGGAGGCGCAGCCTGGTCCAATTTCTTTGAGCGCACGGGCGGCGGCGACCACGACGGAAGCGACGTCGAGACGAAGCCCCCGCGGTTTTCATCAGCTGGCGGTGGCGGCGGGAACGAATCTTCGCGGAACGACAGCGAATTAAACTGTCCAACAAAATCCCCAGCCACACTTTGTCAATATCCAGCAGCTCAGCAAGATAGAACGAGCTCGCGGAAATGAACGTACCTCGTCGAAATTGTACTTGCCCTCGCCATCAAAATTCAGCGAGTGGCGCGTAAAGTCTTCTTCCGACGAATCCGAGTCGTCAAAGTCGCCCGGCCCCGAATACGAGTACCGCAACTGGTCCATCGAGTGCAGACCAAAGTCCGACGCCCGCGTGCGGTCCGCATTGCCGCTTCGCATTGACGGCATGCCGAGAGGGCGACTGGGCATACTGTGGCGCCCCGCCATCGAGTCGTACTCGGGCGAGTCGCTCTCGCCTCCTCCTCGCATGCTGTTGCGCACGGGCGTGGTGACCGTGGTGGCCACGCTCGTCCGCTTGGGCGTGGTGCTGGGCGTGAGCGAGCCGCGCAGACTCTCTCGGTAGTGCGACTTGGCGGCATTCGACAGCACGGCCTTGCTCACGAGCCCCGTGATCTCGCTCTGGTGCCGCGGCACATTCTGCGACGCGAGCCGCAGCGACGTGAGCTGCTTGAGCTCCTGGACTGACATACCGGCTTTTGGCACGAGCGGTGTGGGCGTCGCCACACTGCTCGAGGCGCCAGTGCCAGCAGTCGAGCCGCCCTGCGTCTGCGACGCCTGCGCCTGGACCGCCGCCATGTTCAACGTGGGCGTGGGTGTCGACGACGACGCGCTGGCCGCTTGGCCCTGCGCGGATGTGGGCGTGGCTGGCGCCGGCCGCGCGTCTGCCCCGCTTGTCTGCTGCATCCGCTGCTGCGTGAGGCGCTTGAGATCCTCGACCGTCATGCCGCTCTTGATGCCCATCTTCGAGTTGTTGACCGGTGGCGTGCGCGGCATGGCGCCGCTGCGGCCGGCCACGGGCCGCGCGTACCGCTGATGCGCCTGCTGCTGCTGCTGGGGCGCCGTCTGGGGTAGGTACCGAGGCGGGGATCGAGTGCCCGCGGGCGGGATGCCGCTGGCTGCGGCGCCCATGCGGCGGCGTCCAGTGTCTGCCATAGGGCTCTTGCTTCAACTCACTCTCTCGGACACAGGCAATGACGACAGGCCACGACAAGCACACCGACGGAACGAGTGAGACGAGGCGGTTCTTCTTATTCCCTTCTTACTGCGCGCACTGGCGTGATGGAGGCGCTAGGTCGTCGCGAAGATGCGGTCTCAGCGGACGAGAGGGCTCACACTGAGAGGCGATCTCCTTCACGTTGACGCTTTGGGCACACGCAGCATAACCGCCCCCTTCAGTCAGGAAAGGTGACCTTATCTAGCAACTTTGATCGTCAAGTTGCAGAATAAGAGGAGGTAGGTCACGGGAAAGTGAACCGTCTGCACGGTACCAGAGCGTGTATTGGTCGAAATAGATTTAACGAACCGCCAATCAAATTTGGACGAGTGCTGCATGATGGATTCCGTAATTAACCCACCGAAGATAGCCTACTCACGTAATTACCGTGGATCCTGCGACCTTTCAAGCTCACTCACTCATTATGTGGGGGGATCTTCTCAAAGGAGGGAGACTTCTAAAATCGACACGCAAATGGGAAAGACCACCAGGCAGCCCAAGACCGCAGCGCCCCTGGACATGGGAAGGGACGGCGTTCACGATGTGGAGACCAAGATGGACGACCTCAAGTTGGACCCGCGCGGTGACGGCATGTACAGCGGCACCTTCCGTTGGCTCGAGACTAAGCAGTTTGCGCGGCTGCCGCCCCGCTCCACGACTGCAGCTTCCAACAACAACAACGATGACGATGCGCTGTGTCTTACAAAAGGCTGGGAAGGATTCCTGCGTTCCAGAGGTGGCGCTGCTCTGAATCTGGTGGAGACTGCGAAGAAAGACCCGTCGTGTCTGGACGCGCTCAGCTTCCCCGTGACGTTCCTTCATGCGGCGTCGACGCTCCAGCTCATGGCCACACCGGGCGTCAAACATGTTGTTGTGCTGGGGGCGACACGGAAGGCGGAGCAGCGCGTGTGGCAGATTACGGACTATTGGTTCGAGATCGCCCACTGCTACGAAGCGCACCAGATCACGCTGTGGTTTGTCGGGCCAGAAGTGGACGAATCGTGCAAAACGCAGAAACCTTCGCAGCCCACGAACCTTCAAGTCAAGCACCTGAAAGGAACGTACGCAGACTTTGTCAATCACGAGAAGGCGAGGGAGTGTACTCCGATTAATACCGTTCTGGTCGGGTACAACACGGGCTTTGGCAATTTTGTCGACTCGGGTCGGTTTGACTTACTCTTCAGCTGGCTCCCGGACCTGTACGCGATCAGCAACACCGGCTTCCCAACGATCTTCACATGCGCGAACGATTATGCGGACATGAACGGCGAGTTTGCCGTCCAATCGCGAATCGTCGGCGCCAATATGCTGCTGCTTCCCCAGCAGAATCCATTCAGCATGGCCTCGCATCTCCACGAAGAAGGCAAGAAAGACACGGCGTGGTCGCGAGGCAACAGCTTTCTGTACGCGATCCAAGGCTGCGATACCAACCGGCGACTCGATCTCAAATCTGGTGACGTCATCGCTCTTCAAAACCGACTTGACGCGTCACTGGACCTGCACCTGCAAGACGCTCTCGGTCGTCACTTCTACAAAGGCATGGTACTCTCAAAAGAACAGGCGTCGCGGTGCAAGTCGCTGCAAGACACAGCTGTCATCTCTGGGAAGAAGACACCGTCGAGATCTCGCAGCAACTCGTTAAAATCACCAGCACGATCCCGAAGCAACTCGGCGTTGGCGCTAGTGACGCCAACATTCGAGATCCTGCCAGGCGCTCAACCTGAGGAGGTCGTCCTGCTGGTCCACATCCCAGCGGCGAATGCGTCCGACCGCATCGCCGTGGACGTTTCAGACGCATCCCTTTCTCTACTCATCCCAGACAAGTACGCGTTGCGGGCAACGCTCCCGTTCCAAGTGGAGAACAACGCGCCCGTGCGCTCCGAGCTCGCGTCTCCATTCCTCAAGCTGACCTGCACGCGTAAATGAGCTAGCTTTTTAGCGTGTTTAATTAGCCGTGATTGCCCATTAAGTTCGTTTGTCTTGCTCTAAGTACGAAGCTTCCCCCTTCACGCTACCAACACGCCAACCTCGCACGCAAAAAGGAACTGTAGGTCACCACCAAGCGGCGGTGGGGGTCGACCATGGCGGGCATGAAATTCCTGAACCTCAAGGGTTGGCACCCGTCCAACGCCCGCAACCAGAAGCGCATCTGGATCGCCGAGCAGAAGGCTAAGGCCACGGAACAAGCCGAGCGCGAGGCCGCCGCGGAGGTGCGCAAGCACGCGGAAACCGTCCGCTTCCAGGCGCTAGCGCGGGGCGAGAGCGAGATCGAGAAACTGCAGGTCGGCTTTCTGTACGCCCCACCGCCCGGACTGGAGAAGGTGGACGAGAAGACCGCACAGGAAATGACCGAAGGTGTGTGCGTGGCTGTGGGTTTGTCATGTGGATCTCAGGATCTACACAACCTGATGGGTCAAACTTGAAACTAGACGATGCCGTGCGCGAGTTTCGCCGCAAGATGGAGAAGCGGACAGCGCCCGCGCAAGGTGACGAGGCGCAGAAGCCGCTGGAGCGTTACGTGGGCAGACGACCGGATGAGATGCTCACCATCAAAGAGCAGGTGGAACGGTTCCCGTTCTTGAAAGACGCGCCCGTGGAGGGCGACTACGCGTCGAACGTCAAGGTCAACTTCAAGCCGATGGGCCGCACGCTGCGCAACGTCAAGTGCATGCGCTGCGGCGAGTGGGGGCACCAGTCGGGCGATCGGGAGTGCGCGCTGCGCGACGCGAACCCGCATGACGCGGCGCGCCAAGCGATGGAAGACCCTCTGGCGCTGATGATGAAGCTGAAGAAAGACGGCCAACTCGTGCTGAAGCAGAGCGCGCTGCCCCTGGAGATGCAGTCGATGGACGGCAGAGCAGCGGCCGATAAGTACGAGATCTTGCTCTCTGACGGTACGTTTTGTGCGAGCGTCAAGTACAACAGCCTTCTTTCATGGAGATGATTCAATTGTGGATCATATTGGATTTGTAGAGGAGTCGATGGACCCGGAGAAGGCGTACTTGGCTGGTTTATCCACCAAGGAGAAGAAATCGCTGTTGAAAAAGCTGCGGAAGCAGACCAAACAGCACAAACGCCGCGCTCGCGAGAAGGGAGACGATAGCTCCGACGGTTCCACCGAGTCGAACGAGGATACACACAAGAGGCGACGACGACGGAAGACGCACTGCAAGGAGAGCAAGCGAGAAGAGGACACGTCAGAGCCATCAGAATTCCGCCGCCGTGGAGATCATGCACGGGAGTCGCCGAGGAGGAGGGGGCAGCGATTGGGAGATAGAAATGCTGAGTTAGAGACGGACGAACGACGAGCGAGGCCGCCCCACGGAGCAAGATCACGCTCGCGATCTCGGGGAAGAAACTCTCACCGTCGCGATAGAAGAGATGAGCGACGACGTAGCTATAGTCCGGACAGAGAGAGGCGGCGGCATCGTCATCGCTCTCCCACGGAGCGGCGAGAGCGTGCATGAAGCGAGCGATCGTTATGACTAATTCCGTCATTTGCTTCATTTTAGCGATCTGTATCAGAAAACTATTTAACCACTGCGGTCTAAATTGGTAGTATGACGATGACACTGCAGTGACATTCACTCTTCTTGTGACGGACTCAAAGAGATCAGTTGAAATCATTGACAACCATGGAGCATTTTGTGGCGCGCGCGGCCTTCGAAGCGGCCGTGCGAGCGAACGACGTCGCGACCGTCGCCGCGTTCTTCGCGCAGCCAAGCGTCCAAGCGGAAGTCACGCAAACGGAGGCGTTTGTGGTCCACCACGCGCCACAAGAAACCGTGTTGGTCGACGAGACAAGCGGCACCACGATCTATCCGTGGTACTTTGACCACGAGGCAACCGAGCAGGTATGGGGCCGCGAGCTGCTGTTCTGTACTGCAGCGTACCAGGACGCTGCAGAGGTGCTTGCGTGGTTTTACTTGGACGAGCAGGTGACGCGCATTGGTGCGACACTCGCTCTTGTGCTGCCCACAGTCGCACAGCACGCGGCGAGCCTTCAAATCATGGAGATTTTGCTCTCGTCCAGAGTGTTCCAAGAGTTTGTATCGGCGAAAAATCAACAAGAGTGTCTGAACAAACTGCTGTGGCAGACTGGTGGGCGATTTGCTGAGCTGCTGGTCGCGTACGGAGCTCGTGTGCACGGCGATGAATCTCTCGATCTGCTCGAATTTGTGGCGCGGCTAGGAACCAACGAGCTGGTCGAGCTATTCGCTCGAAACGGATCGCCCATTGTCGGTGCCAATGTGCTGTCGTCCGCCTCGTACCTGCGCAACTACGACTCGGCTCATCGCCTGCTATCCTACGGAGCCGACTGGGGCAATGCCGATGGCGAACCTCTCCACGTGGCGACCGAGGAAGGCGAGGCTGCAATTGTGGAGCTCTACCTGAAGGAAGGCTTCGCCGACGTCGACGCTCGAGACGCCAAGGGCCGAACAGCTCTCATGAAGGTCACCACCAACGCTCGTCGTGGAGCTGCGGCGCCTGCTCAAGTCGCGCGTGTGCTGCTCGAGCACGGCGCCGACGTCTCACTCACGGATTTGCGAGGGATGCAAGCTCTCGACGTCGCAGTGAGAAGAGAGAATGCTCCGCTCATTGAGCTATTCACATCCACACGTCAGTAAATGAAGTGAAACATGTCCAGCATGGAAATCTGCGATAGTTGGTGCCTGCGATATTTGGTGCTAAATGTTCGAAACGTCGTTTCGTCCTTAGATGGTGCGAAGCTTCGTGACCATCAAGCACGACGATGTTGCTGGTCATACGTGGGCTTCTAGTAATGGCGGTGGTAGCGCTCTTGGTGCCATGCATAGTGAGTTGTGAGGGCCAAGTGGAGGGTGAGCTCCAGGCGGGTCGACGACCTTTGAAACTGAATATTCGTGAGCAGAGTGCCGTCAAGCAGAAGCGGCAGCCGACGCAGATCTACCTCTCGCTGTTCGACGACACTTCATATAGCGACACAAATACCAATGGCATGACGGTGTCGTGGGCGACGGCAAGCCCCACAGCCCGCTCCGTGGTCCGGTTTGGACTTTCCGTCAGTGAGTTCTCCTCACGGAGGTAGAGTCTCCGGATTCGTGCACCAGGCACCAGTTCGTTGAGTACATGTCGCCGTGGCTCCACCACGTCGTCATCGATGGCAGTCTGCTTGAACCTGACCACATTCTACTACTGTGAGTAAACGTGTTTTGGCAGATTTTGCGTTTTGATGTACGCTTTTGCCCTTGCTTAGATCAGTATGGAGACCCGAGTGAAGCGTGGAGCGAGCTCTTGACGTTCACCATGCCACCAGCAATCGGGAATTCTCAGCCAGCGACATTCGCTGTGATCCCTTGGCGAGTCTGATCTTTGTAACCTACGCGACTTGACCAGTGGTGCTGACGTTGGCTGTTGTGCTTTGTTGCAGGCAAACTGAGTTTTCCGAGCAGACGATCCGTCACTTGACGACCCAGCCCAACCTCACCGCCGTGTTCCTTGCCGGAGACCTTCGTACGCGGACAGTGAGCAGCCACGCTGGGACAGCTGGGAGAGCTCATTGAGCCACTGGCCACCACGCGGTCATGGATGGTATCATCAGGAAACCACGAAAAGGAGCAGCCGTGTGATCCGGACGCGGACGCCGTTGTCGCCTACCAAGCGCGTTTTTGCATGCTGTTTAGCCCACGTGAAGCGCTGCAACAACGGAATCTTTTCTTCGCCTTCCGTTCGGGGCTTGTCCTCTTCATCGTCTTGGATCCTTACATCCCGTGCGACGCTGGGTCTCCGCAGTTGCAGTGGCTCCAGCAAGAGCTCAGCCGCGTGGATCGAGCTAAGACGCCGTGGGTCGTCGTCGTGATGCACGGGCCTTGGTACAACAGCAACACAATTCGCCAAGGTCGCGAGCCACAGATTGCCATGAAGGAGCGCATGGAGGATGTGCTGTTCGAGCACATGGTTGACCTCGTCTTCTCGGACCACGTGCATGCCTACGAGTGATCCTACGCGGTGTACAAGGAGAAGCTCCGACCGGATGGTATTGTGTATGTCGTGGCGGGTGCTGGCGGGAACCGCGAGGGCTTGGCGGCGACTTACATCGACCCGGCGCCTGAGTGGTCAGCCTTTCGACAGGTCAACTACGGCTTTGGGATGAACCACGTCCTGAACGGCACGCATGTGCTGCTCGAGATGTATGAGGACCAGAACGCAAGTGATGCGCGTCTCCAAGATAGCGCATGGCTCACAATCACAAACTACCGCAATGCTTCAGTTGAGAACGCCTCCCAACAAAGAGCTAAAGCTTGGGGATATTCGATTGATCGACAGCTATTGGCGTCCACGCGGCTCGTGAAGAGCTGTGTCACGCAAATAAGTAGTCGCGACGAGACGCACTCGTATTCAAACTGCGCCATCCGTCTATTGACCAATTCGTGTGACCACGTGGGCCGATTCGATGGAAAATGCACAGCGCTGTCTGGATACATGGAAGGAGGCGTTCTGTACTACAGATCCCCGCCAGCCACCGGACAAGCGAGGGTGAAGCTATCAGCGGACATGCGATTCGACATCCACGTGCATCGATCATGCTTGTACTGCTGGTGTATGAACGAGCGGGTAGGCTTTAGGCCTCGATGGCGAAAGGCAACTTGATGTCGTTGACTTTCCTCACATAAAACAGCCAGAAGTCACTAAAAGCAGGGTGCCAGTGTCGTGTCATTCATTCGGGGCCAGGTACTCACTTTTCGTCACAAATGGATCATGGCAGGCGGCCGCAACCAGCGGTCCGCGCAGCGCCAGAGCGCGCACGCCGCGACGGCGTCCTCTGCTGCTCCTCCTCCTCTCCCTCCTCCTCCTCCTCCACATGGATCCCCTCCTCCTCCTCCGTTGCCTCCCCCGCTACCCCCGACGCCAGTGGCTCCTCTATTTGAAGACCTCGTGAATGAGCCTGTGCGCATTTATCCGCTCGACCGTCCCGCGTCCCGTGCCAACGCGTCCCCGGGCGCTCACGCACCGCCCGCGACAGCGCGTGGGCGGCTCCTCCAGGCGCTCCAGACGCTTGGCTCTCCCGCTGTCGTCGTCGGTGTGGTGGTGACCGAAGCGACGTCCGCTACGGGCGTGTACACGTTCCTCAATCGACTGATCGGCCGCGTGGCGTTCGTGGAAAGCGTCAGCGTGGCGGACAGCGCTTTCGGCGCCAAGCCGTCGCTGCTCTCAAGTGTTCAGCTATACTACGACGCCAGCCGATCGTGTGTGTTTTTATTGGGTGTTTCCAAGCCCGACACGGCGTTTTTGGCGGATTTGGAGCTGAATGACGATGTGGATCGTGATTTCGGCGCCGATCTGACGCATTTCCAAAGCGAACGGCGCAAAGTGGAGCTGCTGGTGCACTCGTGTAGCCACGTGCTGTTCCAGTTCAACGAGCGGGGCAAGATCACGACCAACATTCTCAAAAATATCCGTTCGTTGGCGTCCGAGAAGCAGAGCCTGCTCGCGCTGCTGAGCGCATCGAATGGCAAGAAGCGGAATGACAAGGCATCGAGCCACACGGCCAATGTACTAGCCCCGGGGCGCTGTGTGCCGCTCGTGATGTTCGTCGTGCCAGCGCGAGACGAGATCATCAACGCGACCCACAAGCAGCTCACGACCGCGGCATCGATCAAGTCCAGGTCGTCGACAGTGGCGTTCTGCAAATCCCAAGAAGCGATGCTCTGCGGACTGTTCCGCTCGCTCCGAGGCGGTGTGGTCGGTGCGTTGAGAGCGCGAGACGCCGTGGCGCCGGCCAATCTGAGCAAGGAGAGACGCCTGTTCCACGTGGACCCGGCGCACTGCGTCACTGTGCTATCGCACACTTCGAGCTCTGCCGCGAGCTGCGTCCACCGTCGCTTTGATGCGCTTTTGTCGTCGCTCTCGGTGGAATTTCTGACCATGGACACGGACCAATCGATCGACCTGGACGATCTTCTCGCTCCGCTGGAAGAAGACGACATTGGCTTTCCGACCGCGGTCCAGCACCTCCACCGCGGCGTGGAACTGTTCCAGAACGCGTCATCGTCGAGTGTGAAAGACGCGGGCGGTGTCAAGATGGATTTGCTCTCAGTGGGGCAGTGGCTCAAGGGCTTCCAGTCGCTCGTCAAGACGCTGCACCGCGCGGAGACTAAAAAGAAACAAGAAGCCGCAAATGACCGCGACTCGATGCGCCACCAATTCGATCATATGGAGATCCGGTCGTGAGCTGGCAGACGAAGGCTACCATTGGGGGGGGAATTAGTTGCCAAGTAGCCCACTACAATAAGGTCTACTGTGGTAGAAGAGAAGGGCGACGCTTCCGCGCGGACAAACGAGGAGCTACGAACGAACCACAGGCGCTGTGATTGACGAGGAAGCGGTGACGCGAGGCGCGGCGAGCCATTGCGATTGGCGGAAGAGACCGCAGCAAGGCGCGAGTTCTTCTCTTCTAACGCAAGTTCATATGAATTAGGACACAACGTTGGAATATCCGACCGTTGGAACGTGTCTAAGTGTATGGCATGCTGCAGCTCGGGAAGAGAAAATGACGGAAATTGTATAGCTGAGTTGGGTCTCAGGGGGGGTGTAGGTTACTTACATTCATGGATTTCAGATGCAACGATCACACCCAGATTCACCATGGGATTCAATTCTGACATCATACAGAATGGACGTGGGTTCGTCGGCGTAGGCCGACAGCAACTGTCCAACAAAAGATGTTTTCTTAATGTTAAGAAGCAAGTAAATAATCGGAATGGATTCTCAGTTTCCTTGCTCTGAACCCACCAAAGTACTCTAGCAAAAGGCTCGTATCCCGTAAAGTCCGGGACAAAAGTTACGGAACTGACGCAAAAAAACGAATTTTGAGAAAACGACTGCGAATTTCGGGATGCTGTTTGGATAGGATGTGCCAATCATTGATTGACACGCCCTGTTTGTGCTAACGAGCGCGTATTCCGCGCGCTTCCGCAGCCTCCCATACAAAAGAAAAAAATGCACATGGACAAAATCGAAGGAACATAGGGACCATACTGAAATCTATATCATTAGAATGATGGTCACTGAACCGGATAGTCAGTATTTGGTCTTGTCGCCCTTGCGCTCCACGGTCTGGATGCACCGGCGCGGCATGCTCTCGATGAGGCCGCAGATTTCATCGAGAGTGATGAAATCCCTTGCGTCCAGAACGGCTTGGCGCAGTTCGGCCATGTTGTCGTACTGCTTGCCGTTGCCATACACGCGCCATAATTGCCCAGAGGTTCTCGATTGGGTTCAAGTCTGGCGATCTCGCCGGCCAATCGAGAACCTCAACTTCCATGCTGGAGAAAACTCCATTGTCTTCTTAGAAGTATGGATCGGCGCATTGTCCTGTTGGTAGACAAAGTCCGCTCCATACTTAGGATGAGCGAAGGCCAACATATATTCAAAGACAGTTTATACATAATCCTCAGAGGCCTGTCGGCCCTCGAGAATCGCAAGCTGGGTCTTGCCCTCCCACCTTATGCCTCCCCAGAACATGATACTGCCTCCCCCCTGCTGGTGCTTCGTGTACTCCAGCTGGAGTTTCGCCCAAGCCAAGCGCTTAGACTTGTGGGCTGGCGTCAAGTCGAGCGTCTGCTCCATCTTGGTGAACACCAGGAAGTCGGTGTCCACCAAGATGCGGCGGACTGTGCGCGCGGCGCAAGAGAGCTAGAACTCCGCCTTGAGTTTCGTCGAGCTCGTCCCACCCTCGTCGCGCGTCGGATCACGCGGCGAGCGAGTCGATTCTAGAGCTTGGGAGGGCGGCCGAGCGGCTTGGGCGGCGCGGGTTTCTTGCTTCTGAGCACGCGGCCGACGACGGAGACTGAGCGCTTGTCGCGCGCTGCGATTGTCCGATAGTCGAGCCCGGTTTCACGGAGGCCGTGGATACGGCCGCGCTCTTGGTCGGTGAGCGGTCGGCGTCCGCGCTCTTGGCCGGTGGGTGGTCGTGGTCCCATCTGGGAATGGGGGCCGCCAGAGACCGTCGGCAGGGACCGCCGTTGACCTGAACACATAGCAAACACTGGGGAGACCGTGTTCTTGAAAAATGCAATCACTCTTGACCATCATACTAATACTATAGATCAGTATGGTCCCTATGTTCCTTCGATTTTGTCCATGTGCATTTTTTTCTTTTGTATGGGAGACTACGGAAGCGTGCGGAAAACGCGCTCGTTAGCACAAACAGGGTGTGTCAATAGATGATTGGCACATCATATTCAAACAGCATCCCGAAAATTGCAGTTGTTTTCTCAAATTCGATATTTGTGTCTGTTCCGTAACTTTTGTCCCGGACTTTACGTCTGTACGCTCTTGCTTTCACAGACTCGATGTGGGCTTTCAAAAGCTTCAACAGTCCGACCAGTATTCCCCCCATCCCATACAAAACGAGGCACAGCGCTCGCTATACATCTTTCTTGGTCTGCGAGGCTTTGTCGATAACAAACAACGACTGCAGATAAGAC
>JAADWZ010000348.1:0-33093 GCA_023336445.1 Pythium dissimile | reverse complement strand
GGTCGCTCCGCGAGATGATCCGTCTCGGCGTCGTCAACTTTAAGTGAGCCTGCCACAGACCCGCCGTGCCGCCGTAGGATGGACTAGTTGGGCTGGTTGGTGGTCGCGTGTATTGGCTGTTGAAATACGCAACAGGCGTGATTGAAAAAATAACGAATCAAGCATGGGTTGCTGTCCGATTCATAGATATTTGAGAGGTTCACACCGCCAAAGAAGACATTGAATGCGTACTAGATACTGGAAACCGAGTGGCCCCACACGAATGACTGGGTATTATCCATGAGACTCGTCCCCGAACGCTTGAGCTGTGTGTGGCGTTTGAAAGTAGTGTTTGCGCAGCCAGTGGTTGGCCCTCGCTACCGCACGACGGGGCGTTGCAGGAGCTCCAGAACTCTGCACCGAACGAGCACAACCCGCAGACAGGAGGCTTCCATGCGAAACGTATGCGAGGCCGAAGCAGTACATGATTTAGTGTGGCACTAAATTTTGCCGGTCACACCAGCTTCGATAGACGGACAGATTTGGTTTAATGGCATCCAGCACTGCTCGATTGCTCGGCGACAGAGTACACGTCAAAATCCGTCTCAGGATGCAAGGGGCGTGGCAACCGACTAAGACCTACCGTTGCCGCTGAAGACACTGAGCTTCGCAATCGCGCCTGAGCCTTCCTCTACTACAAGATGCGTTTAATATCTCGCTTATACTACTAGTACCATGAAGAGGCAACCTCTGTTGTAGAGCAGGTAATACTGCAAGACATGTTCACACGAGGATGACTGTGAGCTCGGACGATCGTATCTGGTCACCTGCATGTAATATTAGTGGGCATGGCCGAGCGCACCTAGCTCCTATGAGAAAAGGATTCGCCTATGTCGGGGCGGGGAAAAGTGTTTGTAATATTTTAACAATACGCCTGTGGAGCGACAGTTGCAACCAGCGAAGGCGCATACATAAAGAGAGAATTGTTCCCACAGTGCGGCATTGTGTTAAAGCGCACACTAGTTCGTGACAATGACACGGCGTCACCTGCCTAAGGGCAGCGGTGTGGCAACTCACAACAGCAGCCCAGCCTTTGCGACCGACTCGATGTGGCACGGGCCGGCCTTGGATCGGATCAGGAAGCGCTCCTTGTACTGGATCTCGAGCTTTCGGCTCGTCTTGATCTCCTTGTTCAGCGTCTCCCAGACCTTATTCTTCTTCATTTGGATGGGCGTGACCGGTTCCTGGATCTCTTCGCCCACAGCGTACACGCGCTCGCCGATCTCAGCCTCGGGCGCCGGCTCCATGAACTCGACCGTGCCCTTATCGTTCTTAAACGCGAGGATCAGGCCCTTGCTCTTGTGGCGCGCGACCTTGACTTCCTTAAGGTTGCACAGCACGACCACCATGCGGCCGAGCACCTCCTCTTCGGAAAAGTACGGCTGGTGCTCCATGACCATTTCCAGTACCTCGTCCTTGCCGACCTCGACCTTCTCGATGTAGTGCTTCTCGCTGTTGGGGTGCGCCGTGACTTCGATCACCTTGCCGACCCGCAGATCCAGCATCGTGAAGACGATAGGCGAGCTGTAGACGTCCGACTTGACCATGGTGGGGGAATGAGCGAGAAATGGAGAGGGAGACTTGGAGGACTTGAGTCTTGAAGAGCAGATTGCAGAATGTGAAGAGGAAGGGAGATGGCGACAGGGAAAGAGAGGAGAGAACAGCTTCTCTCCTCCCTGTCGCCCACTGATGCAGCGAAGTGTACCGTACTGTAGGTGCTGCCTGAAGGAATCGCGAAGCATCAACCAGTTGGTCCGATGCGCCACCAGCCAACTTCAACTGGTCTGCTCATTAAAATACGGATTCTGGATTGGCTGATTTTCTGTATGCGATGGTTTGATTGGCTGGTTGCGTTGGGTCAAGTCTAAACCCTAGCATTATATTGCACCGCAAATCCCAGACAAAACGCTAGAAAGAGAAGAAATTTGAGCTTCGAACGTTGCAGTTGAAGTGGCGGGAACCTGTTGGATGCGCCTTTGGTGGAGAAGGGCTTGCGGGGAATCCTTTCGAGAGCTCGACAGGGGCAAGGTAGTAACTATGTTATTGACGGAGCCGCTGATGGTGCGCAAAGTCGTTGCCACGCTTGGTGTAGGCGCTTGTGCCAGCGCGTAGGAGTGTGCAGGGTGCTTGCTACATGGACATGACCGATAGGTGTGGAGACACGAACAGGGTCGTCGATCGAGGCGGCTGACTGGGTGTCGCGTGTGTCGATTCTTTGTTGAAGATGCCCGCATAAAACCTTCGAGACCGAATACATGTTGAAGTTGGCTAGTTCTAGAAGCCCCCACATTTATTCGTGAACGCTCGGCGCTGTGGTGGAGTTTGTATGGGAACTCGTGCGATACTACGCAGCTTTCTGCTATGTGCTCGTAGCTGCTTTGCAACTCTTCGACAATTATGCAGACAAAGTATGTTGGAACTTTTGGTTGTCGGACCGTGGGGCTGTTGCACGAGCCGCTGAGATCTCTGGCAGAGGCTGCAAGACTGAAGTAAAACGTGATCGCGCCCTGTCACATCGGGCTTTACCTACCTTCGCCAACCGCGCACGCTCCCACATGGACAGATTTCGGTGCTGGAGCCCCTGCTTTCGCTCTCCAGCAGACTCATGGACGCGTCCTGTGCGTTTTCTTGCGTACGGATTAGCACGAAATGGCCAGTTCAAAACTGGTATTGGATTCAAACGAGACGATGTAACACTTTTAACGCGCGCGCTCGTCTCCTTCATGGTGTGTTGATGCTCTTGTACTGTGCGTATGCGGAGACCATTCACTGCTCTATCGCCCTCCGCAGCTTTTGAAATCGAGCAATCAGCGCAAGATGGTTCAGGGATTTTAGTGGGGAGTGCAAGAAACCCTTGAAATTTTGTACGTTTCCTCACGCGGTGATGATGGACACCTCCAAAGAAAAAAGAATCCAGTTCGACCTAAAAATGCGACGGGAATACGTCGCAGATGTGGTCCACAAAATAAATCATCCCATTACTGGTCCGTACATTCATTCCGTTGTTCGAATCTCCAGCAAAATGTTGGCGGGAACTTATCTTTTCAACCATCGACCTATGGTGAAGCCGCGGCAACTTCTGGGCAACCGGCGCGAGGTGTTCTATGAGTGCATGTACACCAAGCACAAGACGCAGAAGCGCAAGGTGTGGCACGACGGCTTCCTCGCCATTTACGATACGCGCCGCGTTGTCCTCTACGAAGAGCAACCGCCCAATGGTAAGTACACACAATACGTGATGTTGGCGGTCGTCGCTAATGGGATCGGATGCTCCGGTTGTGTGTGTGTGTGTGTGTGTGTGTGTGTGTGTTTGGGAAGGCAAAGTGCTGGACGAGGCCAAGTTGAGTACGCTCGAGTGGGACCGTAAGGATGAGGACTACATCTCCGTGCCAAAGTATGTCTTTTCCGCAGTGGCTACGTGTCAACTCCGAAGCCATCTAACGCCGAGTTTTTGAAGGTTCTACATTGAAGTGGTCAACGAGACACCCATTGACACCAGGGGAGGAAGCAATTCGGCATCAATGCCCGATGATATGTACGTCGACGCGGTTCCAAATGTCGCCAACCCGCCGCCTCGAGCGGTCGGTCGTCCCGGCGGGCTGTCCAGGGGGCCAGGTCGACCAGCCGCCAACAGCAAGTTCAAGAGCCCGCTGGCCTCAAACGGCGCGCCACCAATACCAACAGCGGCGCCGTATCGACCGACCCAATTGGCGAAACGCACGGCGACGGGGATGCGCAAGGACGCGGCTGCGACCGTCGACCAGCTTGACTTTGACCGCAACCCAACGTCAGAGTGGGACTATGCGCCCAACCGCTTCAATCGAACACGTACGTATATTCCGGGCTTAGTGTTGTGGTTGACGACGGTTAATCTAATGGTGGTACGGGACGGAACGGGCAGCGGACGAGGTCGCGGCGATTTGGTTCGGCGACGAGCTCTTCGAATAAACCCCACGTGGTTCATGACTTCTTGAAGATGACTTCTTGAGCCGAGGGGAATCAACCCACTCACCACCGCCAACCACTAGAGCTCTCATTTCGTTTGTGCCGTGACTCTGTTCTCTTAGAGAGCGTAGACTTGTCTACGGTGTGCCATGGCGCGGTATCGCCTCCCACGAATCTTTGGCGCGCATCAGCGACTGCGCGTAAAGTGCGTCGGTGTCCTGTTCGATCGAGACGTAGCCTCTCCGCCGGTGGAGGATCGTTAGCAATCGATGCAACGTGAGCACCAGTAGCACCGCCACGATGCAAACTAACACGTTCAGAAGTAGCTGCCCCATTCCCAATATTCACTGTCAAGTTCAGGAATCAGTCAATCCATTCGAGGACTGGTTCGGTTTCCACAGTCCATATTTAGCCAATCAACATAACACGATGGATTCCCAGATGCGTTTCAACCAATCATCTCTGAATGTGTGGTCCACACGTGGCCCATCGTGTCGCCGTTTTTTGCTGCTTGGTGCCCGAAACAACCCCACTTGTTTGCGCTCATTGAGATTCCTTTGGGCTGTCTGCACAGGCTCCTAGCTATTTGTCCCAACAAACATGCAACGCATCAGCGCACTCCACGGGTTGGCGCGGCGCCAACTCTTTCGTCCAGCAAATCCTATGAGGCCGGTGGCTGTGTCGTTCTCCTCGGCAGCTTTCTCCTCCCAATCCAACAGCGACGACGACCACCACCCTCACCCTCATCTTCATGCGCGCAGCGACGGCGACAAGAGCGACGACGGCAAGCAGTCGTTCGCGCGCGAGTTCCTCAAGCCGAGTATGGACGCGACGTTTCTAGTCAACAACTACACGGCGCCGGCGCTGGCGGCCGCCTACCAGGACCGGTACGTGGTGATAACCGTTTGCGCTCGTGGAGAATTTTCTAACAAAACGTTTGCAGGGAATACACGCTGCGACTGTGCGCGGAACTACTCAATGAAGGCAAGCTGGACGACCTGCGCGAAGTGCTCAAGCCGTACGAGGCGTTTTCGCTGGAGAGCGCGTCGATGAAGCAGACGCCGCTGCACAATGCGCTCTCGACGCGCCACTTGGAGCGGATCCGCAAGCGCCTGAGCCGCCTGCCGCGGCAGATCACCAAGGCGTACACCCGACGAGCCGCGGTCGTGATCCCGCTGTGCATGTACGAGGGCGTTCCATCCGTGCTCTTCACTGTGCGGTCGCTCTCTGTCGGCAAGCACAAAGGCGAAGTGTGTTTCCCGGGCGGAATGGTCGACGACGACGATATCTCTATTGAGGCGACGTGCCTGCGTGAGATGAACGAAGAAGTGGGTCTCTCCCCGGAGGTGGTGCAGGTGCTGGGTATCCTACGTTGTGACTGGTCGAGTGTGACTTCCATCACAGGGATCGCTGTCACGCCAGTCGTTGGCTACGTTGGTGAGATGAGCGACCAGTCCGTGGTGATCAACGAGGCTGAAGTCGACTCGCTGTTCACGGTGTCCATCAGCGACTTGCTCGACTCGAAGAACTGGATTCGACGGCCCAACGCCACGCCCGTCTTCACTGGCGGCCCCCACGTGGTCTGGGGACTAACTGCCTATCTGCTCGACATTTGTCTTTCCGAGGTTTTGCTGGTCCAGCCTCGCTCGCAGGAATGAGCTCGTCATCGATATTTAAACACAGCCGCATGCAGCACGATGGAATAGACAGCATCACTTGCATTCATATTTCGTTCCATGTACAATCTCTTCTGAAATCACCACAATAAATACTCAATTCATTCCTGCGCCTTTGGGCGTGAGTGTCGCCCCAGAGACGTAGGCCGTGCTAGCTCCTCCCGTGGACGCCACGGTCTGCATCTCCATGCCGTCTTGGATTTCGTGCTGGCGCGATTGGCGCTTCAGCAGCAGCCGCCGAACGACGACAACGACGACCACGACGAATCCTAGTCCGACTAACGACGCGACGATCGCGATCGTCAGAGCCCGGTGGCCTCCACCACTTGACGACGTTGAGACTTCGGTACTGTTTGTTCCAATACCTCCGGCAGAGCCACCTGGCAGCCTCGTCGTCTGACTGGCCCCACTGCTACTGGTTCCGGTCACTTGGTCACTTGCTGTTGATGGTAATTGCGACACACTCTCGACCCCACTCGCACCGACGTCGCTGATTGCGCTAGGCGCCGCTGTGAACGTTTTCATGACACTTCCGTCCTTGTCGCAGGTTTGACCTTCCTTACAGTAGAGCACGACCGTGTTGCGGTTCTCATACGAGGAGTAAAACTGTTTCAAGAACGTGCCGCCGAGCACCCAGATTTGCGATGATCGATCGATGGCTGTCGACGCCTGGATCTCCACGAGCATGAAGCGTCCCTGGTGTTGAACGTAGTTGTCCATCTCGAGGTAAAAGTTCATCGAACCGAACGTGAACTGGATCGCGGGCAACTTGGTCGACCCGTTGCAAATGTAAAGCCCGCGAATCGAGATCTCATTGCTCTTCACGCAACCGGCTGGCAGCAAATGCCTGGTTACAAACTCCTTGAACACCTGCGGCGGGATGATCACCAATGTAGTGCCGGTATCGACGATAGCGTCACAACTGCCGGCCGTCATGTTATAGCACGGCACGATCGGTGCACTGTCACCGCCAATGCCGAAGGAAGTCAGCCCCACGGTCCAATGGCGCTTGACTTTGAGTGGCAACCGGTACGGAACGAGATCGTTCTGCTGGATCAGATAGTCGTCCACGCCGTTGAGCATGAGAAACGATCCGTCGTCGGCGTCCCCCGGGATTAAATACACCGAGAAACTGTCGAGGTAATCGACGACGTATCCTGGGATCGATTCGACTGTGGCGAGGCTGCCAAACGCCAGCCCGAGCAGGCCTTCCGACTTGCCCAGCAGAATACTGTTCTCCGTGTCTGGCTGGGCATTCGGGCTCAGCGCGACCCCGGCGCTGTAGTCCCCGATGACTAAAGAACCGATCCGGATCGGAAGGATCTCGGTCGACACGCAGACCGTTCCGGAGCCGTACTGGATCTTAATAGCTGCTGCCGGGCACGAGTCTAGGCAGCGTGAGCGGTCGTAGTAGTAGCATGAGACCCAGATGTCGGTCGAGCCTGTGTCGACGATCATGCGGTACAAGCCCTTGCCGACGTTCATGCTCACATAGTACACGGCGCCAGAGTACCCGGTTACATCCAGTCGGCTTGGATCGGAGCTGCTCGCGGCACCATGGAGGTTACGGATACGGTGGGGATCCGTGGTCGTGGCACGGATTTCCTTTCCAATTCCATCGGCCGTGGTGGTGGCGGAACTGTTCTTCAGTCGGCGACGGAAGTTGTGTTCCACGCGCTTGCGCGCCAACGGAATTCGGGAGGCAGTTGGCGCCATAGCGCTGTCTGGCCAGTGGAGAGTTGGAGCGCTCCGCAGCTACGGCGTCGCTGGCGCGAGAAGAGTACTGCTTTGAGCTTGGGTGATAGAGAACTGCGCTTTGTACCGAACCCAATGTCGTTGTTGCGGCCCCAGATGGTGGGCGCTGGAACTTACAGCACTTCCAGTGGAAGCTGGTTCCACGGTTCCACTATCTCACAATCTGGCTACTCGTGTTGTGATTGGGTGGAAACTACAGCCTCTGATGCTGGAACGCTGAACAAGTCAGCAAATTGAGCCATACTGTACGTTGTATTGCACACCCTTGCAGGAAATATTGGTGGGTCCAACGAGCAGAGAGCACGTAGCTGTCATCCAATTTTGACCAAATGTTGCATGTTCAAGCAGGAGAGAGAGGGAGAGAGAGAGCATCAGTTAATAAAGCGACTCTTGCTTGTCCAACGCGCTTGTCATGGCGGTTGAGGACGCCTGTTTAGGTTGGTGCTCTAGCTGGGTCAATCGTGTGCTGGGGCAGTATGTATTATACTGCACCCGCAACTACAGTTGACCTGGTGGGACTTATCCCTAGAGGGCTCCTCCATACCCATGTGGTGACCAAACCGGCCAAACTTTGAGGCACTTAGCTCGCCACTTTGTTGCGGGAATTCTGAAATCAGGTCGGCAACCATTTCTTCAACAACTACGAGCGCGACATATCAGTTCCAAATCCACGTGGAGATTACTGCGATTTCATCAGTGACAAAAATCGCATAGTTTTCGTAAACTACAGTGAACATCCAAGAGGAAGCAATTTATTTACAATGTTGCTATTTTTTTTGTCAAATTGGCTTGCTCTAAATTTCTGTTCACATCCACATCACCTACTTCCTCTATGGCCCACCTGCATGGCCACGTCGTCCCGCACAAGTCCACCGCAGCATCCCGTCGGCCGTTGCCATCCTGATCGCCACCGGCGCACTCCAACTTTTTTGTTCCAGCACACGGTTCATGAGAACCGTTCTGTTGCTCGCTTATTTCCGCCACTGTGCTTGGCGCAACCAACAGCTCTGTTGGCGCCGTCGCGGCAGCGGCCGTCACGCTGTGGGTGGATCGGGAAGCGTACGTCACGAACGCCACCATCAATGTTGTGTTGAGGCTGCTCCAGGTCGGCACCATCTGCTCGACCGTGTGGATCGCCTGTAACTACACCGAGACTGAGACTGGCGTGTCCGATCCTGCCAATTGCCCGTGGCGCATCGACACGGAGGGGGACATGGACTGTGCGACGCGGAGTGAGGCTTCAATTGCCATCGGCCCAGGCGACGCAGCTGTTGCGCTCACTGGCTTGCCACTGCGCACTCTCCAGTACCACGTACTCAAGGAGAACAAGAACACCTCGAGGTCCGGGATCCGGTTTGGCGCCGATTCGTCGAAGAGTTCCACGCGCCGGACTATGCAAGCGACCAGCCGCCGCTCGTCACCAGCGTTCAAGGAAGTCTAGGGCTCGGCCGCGGTGTTCTGTACATAAACAAAGCGCCAGACAGCCAGCCCGTCGCCGGCCGATTCCAGAATCTCTTTCTTCTTCTGACGAAAGAGAACGACGGCGCCAGGTCGTTCCTTCGCCTCGAGGCGACCAGGTGTTCGATTCGAGTCTACAAACGACAAACCGATGGACGGCGCAGTACTCGATCCCTGTGAGGACCACGCAAACCGACAAGGTCATGGGAGAAGATGAATTAAACCGCTGGGACGTGAGTCTCACTGGCGTTCGGTTCGGAACTGTTTCCGCACGTGTACTCGCCGTCCGAAGCCGTCGATAAAGATGCTCCGGCAGTGATTTCGATGCCACTAGACGTTCTTCGACGGTTCCAAGACGCGTACTTGACGACCTGTTCCCCAGGAAAGATCAGAATCGGAAACCGGTTTTTTGTGTGTGCTGCGTCGGCCATGGACGCTCAGCCTTGCATTCTTTTGCGTTCTACATTGACACCAAGATTTTCTTCTGGATCCAACCGACTACACGCACGTCTTGTTTGCGAACGCGTTGAACGTGATCGTCGAACTGGCCTCGAACGGCTATGAGGCCGAGTGGGTGCTCGGCGTTCCGGTTTTGCGCAAGTTCCCGTCGCATTTCAGCACGGCGTCGCTGACGGTGGAGCTGTCGTTCACTGTCGGCTCATCGTGCATTCACAGCCGCCAGGACTACTCGGCCAAGAGCTCGTGGACGCAGTGCCCGCTCCGGCGCCGTCCACATTCATCGCAACCGAGACTCCGCGGCCAAGACAGACGCTGGGACGACCAGTCGCAGTTCTGTGTTGGCGTTCGCCTTTTGGATGGTCAAATCCGTCGCTGTACTGGTGCTGATAGCTCTCTGTGTTAGTTGGTGCCAACAACGCCGGCGAGATCGCCGGCGCCAAGAGCTCGTCGTGCTGGAAAGCGACGACGTCCAAACGGTGGCGAGCGACCGCGACCTGGACGAAAACAAAGCCGAGCTGCGAGCGATGGCGGCCGAGGAAGACGCGAACGAGCGAGCAGCGCCCCGTGTGAACTGTGCCTGAAGTGGCTACATTTCCATTCGATCACCGGTGGCGAATCGCCGTGCGTGATCCCCTGAGTCTCAGTGAAAGCGCTCCCCATTTTTCACATATACCCGACCAACTAAGGCGACAAAACGATATGTGTGTTCAGTACAGTTGCTTGTAAATGGGAGGCTCCTACTTCTACAGATTTATGGTTTACTAGTATAACGTGAAATGGCATGCAATTGCAGCTGACGACGGAGCTGCGACTGTGGCCGGGCCTGGCGGCTCGCGGTGGCAAGCGACAGCGTCGGGAGTACCCGTGTCAGGTGGAGTCGGGGCAGCAGAGTCTCTGGTGTTGACTCTGGCTCAGTGGAGGCTCCATCCGCTTCCAGTTTTTAGTTCGCGTCCTGATTGTTGGGTGTCACGCGTATTCGTAAATTTCAGAATTAATTGCCTGAATGGTTTTAGCATGTCCAGGATCATCCAGAGAACGAAAAGATTCTAGGAACCAAGAATTGGGCCACAAAAAGATTCATTTGGCTCGGCTTTTACAACAAGGAAATCGGAATCATTCTGCAGCCTCTGGTTTGAGTGGAATGAGAAGGTTGACTCCGTTGGTTCCAACCTGTTGGTCTCGTTGATCCCCAACATTGGACATCAATGCGGGGGGCGCGGTCGTGTAAGCTGTGGCTGGTGTCGGCGCTGCAGCTTGCGTTGGCGTTGGCGTCAGCGTCGTCAGCCACGCTGCCGTTGGAGTGGGTCGACCAACAGGCGTATGTCGCCACGGCCGCCATTGATGGGATCTCCAGACAGCTCCAGGTCGGCACTGTCGACGGGACTATATGGCTCTCCTGCGCCTACACGAGCGGCGGGTGCGACCCGAGCCAGTGCGACTGGCGCGTGGACACGGAGCGCTCCCAACGCTGCGCGACAGTAGCCAATGCGTCCCTCAGTCTCGGCGGCGAGTACACATCCGACGTACCGCTGCAGGTGGTCCAATCCGATTCCATCCTAGCCGGCTCGTCATCTAGCTCAATGCCTATTGCGCTGGTCACTGGGGCACAAGGCAGCTTGGGACTTGGTCGTGGTGCTGGCTCCGGCGGCAATGGAGCGTCTATCCGTCAGCCGCTGGTCGCCGCGTTCCAGAATTTTTCCATTTACCTCTCGACCGACCGGGACGGAGCAGGTTCGTTCGTTCGACTCGGCAGCGACCAGGCGTCCGATACGAGTCTCCATCTCGCGAGCGGGTGGATGGCCCAGTATTCGGTGCCTGTTCGAGAGACGCATGCAAACGCCAACACCAAGGACGAGCCCAAGCGTTGGGATGTGAGTCTAAATGGAGTCCGGTTCGGTGACAGCAAGCTGCTCTACCCACGTGTGTACGAGCAAGGACTCGTCCCTGGCGGAGGTGTTGCAGCCACCATCTCCCTCAACCACGCAGCTCTGGAGATGCCAATCGAAATTCTCCAGCTGTTCCAGGCGGCGTTCTTGGCGTTTTGTTCCCAAGCCACAATATCGAAGACCGGCAACGGCTTCTTCAACTGCCCAGCGTCGGTGATGGATACGCTGCCTCGTATCGGACTGTACATCGACACCAAGATCTTCTATCTGGATCCAAGCGACTACACGCACGTGTCGTCCGCGAACGCATCGGACGTTGTTGTGGATGTGGCAGTGAGCGAGGTCCCCTCGCAGTGGGTGCTGGGGGCTCCATTTCTGCGCAAGTTCCCGTCTCACTTCTCCACAATGCCGCTCACGGTCGAGTTGTTCTGCACCGTCGGCTTGTCGTGCCGTCCGCAGCCGCCAGGGCCGCTGGAGCAATCGCCCGTAGACTCGGCCGAGTCTGCTCTCGCTCCCGTGCCTGATTATATCTCACAGGGGACCCCTTCGCCCACGCCGCGAATGGCCACTCGCCAAGTGACAGCCGTCGTCATCATGCTCTGGATGGGGCTACTGTTTGTCGCGTTGGGCTCAGTCGCCACCGTCGTGAACCTCGTCGAGTCGTGGCGCGCGCGCAGACGCGGGTACCGACGAGACGAGTTTCTCGCTGGAACCGACGACGTGAAAACGGTGGCGAGCGAGCACGATCTGGAGGAGTCGACCGAGGCGTTGCGAGGCATGAACAGCTTTGCAGGAGACTATACGCCAGTGCGATCGCCTCGTAGCTAGCGATGATCAATGGTGCAGTAGGAGGTAATGCAGAAATGAAAGTGAAAATTAGGAAGATCCCCTCGCTGGCTTCAACTTTGAGACTACCATATCATTCAATCATCAGTTTTGATGTGTTGTATTTCTACCAATCGTAGTGTTTGGCACCATCGCATCGCCTGTCACACCCACATCCTCCCCATCTGCACCGTTCTTCCCACGGAAGCATCCGACTGCGATGGCCTCCTCCTCTTCCTCGGCCCCCACAGGCGGCGCCGCCGCCGCGGGCTTCGCCACCGCACGCGACCGCATCGCTGTGCTCAGCATGAACGTGCGTGTGTGTGTCCATGTGTCTACGTCCACCGCGCAGGTCGCTCATTCCACTCCGTTGGATCCACTCTCTCCACCACTAGATGTTCATCCGGCCCGAGGGTATCCACAGTGGTCAGTGGTTCGGCCCTGGCGACCACAAAGATCTGCGCGCGTCGCTGCTGCTGCGCAAGATGCGCGACTTTGACCTCGTGGTCCTCCAGGTGCCTTTCTTTTTGTAGCCTTGATACTTTCACAGACCCACCAACTAATCTAGGAGACACAATGCCCAGGAAATGTTTGAAGCTGGCGTGCGCCAGCGACGCTTCGTGCGCCAGGCGTACGAGCTCGGCTTCAAGTACCACGCCGGCTCCGTGTGGCCAGCGCTCGCGGACACGCGGCTAATCGACGGTGGGCTGCTCATCCTCAGCCGCTTTCCGATCGTCGAGCGCGCGCAGCACGCGTACTCACAGGGCTCAGGCAGCGACGGCGCCTGCGCCAAAGGCGTGCTCTACGCGCGCGTACAGCTCTCACCCGACCTATCCGACTCGCTCCACGTGTTCACCACGCACACACAGGCGGGCGACCGCGTGCGCGAGTACGCGATCCGCGCCGCGCAGCTGAAAGAGCTCAAGACGTTTGTGGCCCGCACGCTTCGCGACGACCCGTACACGCCGCTGCTGGTCACGGGCGACTTCAACCTGGACGCTCGCCACGACCTCACGCACGAGCAGGGAGAGATCCGCTCGCGCAAGTGCAACGAAAGCCTCGTGTACCAGACGCTGTTTGAAGATCTCCACTCGGTGCTCGCGGCCGGCCGCAAGCTCGTGGACCTCATGAAGCTCCACGACACGACCAAGCTGGAAGGAAACATCCACCCGATCACGAACGGCGACGGACACTCGCTGCTCACACACGTATGCGACCCGCTCTCCCCCGACAAAGACGGCAAGTGTATTGACTACATGTTCTACAGTCCGGGCGTGCGCGAGCGCCGCTCGATCAGCGGCGACATCCCGACTCTCCATCTGCACGTGCTGCCCGAGACGACGCGCGTCGACCATGGCGACATCGCGTCCATCCTCCACCAGGACGAGAACGAAAGCGAGGAAGAGAGCGACAGTCAGCACCGTCTGCTGTCTCGGAAGCTTCCGATCACGCACCTGTCCGACCACTACGGTCTGCGCGCCACGTTTGAGCTGGAGCTGACGCCCATTGGATTTCCCGACGGCTCGCCCGCGCCTAGCTCCATGCGGCTGTGCGAGATCTTACAGCTGCACTTCCCTCCGCGCGCGTTTGGGCAGCAGACTAAGACGCTGTGGCAGTGGAAAGTGCGAGGAGTGCTGCTGCTGATCGCGCTCGCGTCCGGCACGGCTCTATACGTGGCCGGACAAGTGGTTCGCACCGTCATTTTCGGCGGGGCTGCCGCTTTGTGAGCCAGTGAGACTCGAGATAGCAACAAAGCATGCGCAAGAGGAGAATAGAAAATTGTTTATCATGATACATGCAATTCGCGTCTCAAAAAGCTGAGAAAGCGCAGTGGTGTCATGAACTGTCCCTTGAAAGGGAATAAAACAGTCCATGCACCGGGAGGAGGGGGGGGGGAATCTATCGTATCCATCCAACTGATGGATCACCTATCACGGAAACGCACTCGTTTCCTGGTTGTATGCGGGCTACTGAACGACGTCCAAGGCGAGCAACGACGCAGCGCTTACGCAAACGTCTTCTCAAAGTGCGCGATGAGGTACTGCGCGATCGTGTACGAGAACACGAGCTTGGGTCCGACCACACTGAGCTTGGGCACGAGGCCTTTGAAAAGCGCGCCGGCGCCTTCGTTCTTGAGCAGGTTCTTGATGACCGTGGCGCCGGATTCCGGCGAGTCGAACGGACGAGCCTGGACACGCGTCTTGATCACATCAAGAGGCTGCGACACTATTGTCAATGGCAAAACGACAAGGTTAGCAACAGTAGCAAGGGAGTGCGACAACATTTCATCTTTAGAAGCGTACCAATGATGGAGGACGAGGCACCAGCAACCGAGCTGAGCGCGAACTGGAGGAACGTGGCGTCGCTGTGGTTCTCGAGCTTGAAGACGTACTCCATCATGAGCGCGTTGCAGCCGAAGAGCGCGAACGAACCCGGCGCGTTACGCGCCGCGGTCCACCCGGCGCCACGGTAGAGCGCAAAGCCCTCGGTCTTGACAATGTCGACGATGCCCCGGCCGGCAATGGCCTGCGGGTTCGCCTGCGCGCGGATCTTGAGCACATCGAGCGGCAGCAGGAAAATTTCACCAATGCCGACAAGCGAGCCGGCGGTGGCCTGCATCATGACCTTGGAGTTCTTCTCGCTGAAGTTGTTGGTGAAGATCTCCGAGTGGTTCTTCTTGATGTAGTCGCGCACGATCGGCTGGCCGCCAAACTTGTAGATGCGCTGCGTGATCTTGTAGCCGGCGGCGAAGCCAAGTCCCGGGAAGAGCGAGCGGTAGCGCTGGAGCGCCGGCTTGTCCACGGCGTCACGGAAGATGACCTCGGAGAAGCCGCGCACGCCCGACACCGCCTCCTTGTTGGTCATGAGCCGCTTGGCGACCGTGTCCACGGGGTGGAAGAGGAAGAGCTCGGTCACACCAGCGGCCGTGGAGCCGATGAAGCGCGCGGCGCCTGAGCCGCCCTTGCTGTCCGATGGAGGTGGAGACATTGGGAGGATATGTGCGTGTGTGGTGCAGAAGCAATGGTCGAATGACGTCCGAGCTGCCCGACTGGTCTAAAGTCTAAAGAATGGTCGAAGCGTTGACGCAGGTCTAAAAGGCTTCGCCTCTCACTGTTGGATGGCTGGATGAGTGGGCCAGGTGATGCCGAGTGCTGACGGTCGGTCCGTCAACTTGAAGCATAGAAATGTGGTGTGGCAAACACGAGACAGGACCACCGCGCGATTCGTCCACTAAAAAACTGTGGATGGTCAATTCAAATCGTTCAAATCTAAGTCATTGAATTGCACTCCAACTTGAACGTGAGGATCCGACGTGTTCTGGCGACATTCGCACGACATCTTCAAAACAGATTGGATCACCGTCCATCCTACGATATGCCATACACCTTCAATACTGGTCAGCACGTCAGCATCTTCCTTTGCAAACTGATAGAACGCAAAATCACAGTAGCTATCTCAACGGCTTAAGCGCTGGGAACCGCTCCTCGTGGTGGTGGACTGCGCCTTCCGCGCACGCCGTCTCGTCGTCATCTTCCACTCGCGCTTCCTCAAGTTTCGGTTGGCGAGAAAATGGTCCACAATCTCCAAAAATCCGAGATGACTCGCGTATATATAAGCGGCCATTGGCCCGGATGTCGTGGTGGTCGCGCCGTCGCTGTGGACTTTGGTCACGGTGATCTCGAACTCGTCGTTCACGTCAGCGTTCCCGCGCAGAGCCGATTCCAGCGATCGGAACTGTTGGAGATCCCCGTGGCTCTGACGCACGGCGTTGTGGTACGGATGGAGCCAGATCTGCCGCTCGTCGCATGTGACGCGCTTGACCTCGACCAGAGTCTTCAGTCGGCACAATTCTGCCGCCGCCGTCAGTGCATCGATCACTTCGAGGGCCTTTTCGCTCTCGACACCGAGACTGCGAACCACGTCCAACCCCATGAATCCGTCGGGCTCCGCCTCCGGTTCGGATTGCAGCATCCTGAAGCTGGTCGCTGAATGCTCCAACAACGAACTACTGCTTCCCTGTGCCAGCAGACCTCTAGCGGTATCTTTGAACGCTGCCATGAGATCATCTTCACTGGCGGTCAGCAGTACTGGATCTACTGGTACAAACATGTCCTGGAGTGCGAAAACGGCTTGGCCACCGACCATTGAGAGCATCGTCGAGAGCAAAGCCAAGTTCCGACGGCATCGGCGCCGATTCATCTCAACTTCCTCGTTGCGCCGGATCGAGTCGCGAAGGTTCCGCACGTTTCTCTGCAGTGACTCGAGCTGGTCATCCAAACGACTCAAGCGCCACTGGATCTGGTCTGTTGCTCGCTTCAGCTCAACCACCCAGGCTGCACTTTCCATGTTGATCTGGGAATTGACAATCCGATAATGCTCGTGCTCGAGCGGTGTGAGATGGCCACGCTCGCTTGCTTGGCGGAGAGCAATGTTGAAGAATGCACTGGCTTTCGTGTCCAGCACAAGTCTGTTGCCGATGATGTGGTCGCATGCAGTCTTGATGAGACCCGAAAATCCACTCTCGTCGTTGTAGAGGTGCGTCTTGGCCTGGGAGAAGAGCAGCGGCAGGTCATACACACTTGTTATCTTTGGCACGAGCTCTTGGAACTGACGCGCGACCACAGCATCCTCAGTGGCCAGTGCCACCAGACCCATCTGGAAGTCATCCTTTTTCTTGATGTAGCTGAGCAGCGTCTGGATCCGCAGTTGGTCGTTCTTGTCCTCGGTCGACTCCGCGGCTTCCATCAGATTCTCGTACCGAATTTGGCGTTCTACATAGTTGCCGGCTGCATGCGCCACATGCGTGAGCGTGCCATTGCCCCCGGCTTCATGCTCCACGTGCGTCAGAAGTGGGCCATTATTCGGCACTGCGATAGAAGCTTCGGGGGCAATTGGACTCGGGGAGTCAAATGGGTCAAGACCCGCCTCAGTGATGAGCCACTCGAAGAGCGCAGGCTTCCCCCAGTGGACAGCTCTGTCGATCAGTGGCGGCTGCCGCATCTTGTGACGTGACATGATCGTCGCCACTGGCGCGTTGGTGACGCGTGCATGGGCTCTGACGACATCAGCAATGCGCGAGTTTTCGTCAGTCTCGAGGAGTGCATCGATCATTCGGTGGACATACTCTCCATCCGACGCGAGGTAGTCAGCGTACTTGCAGCCCAGTTCGACTGCGAGCGGGCGATTCCTTTTGAGCGCTTGACGAACCATCGTCGGTACCGACTCGTCGCTGAGTGGTGTGACAGCGTTGCCTGCTTCAAGAGTCTTGAGCTCTGCGTCCGGGATTCGCTCTTTGATGCGTGTCTCGATCACCGTGAGTCGGTCTACATACCCGTCAATGACGAGGCCTCGTGGGATGACGTACTCAACCGACAGCGGCTGCCCGCACGACTCGACGACCGCCTTGCTTAGCGAAGCCAGCTCGGCGAATTCCGCGAGTAGCCCCACTGGATGCACTACACCACAAGCAATGACGCCTTGCATCATCTTGTTGACTTGCGTCAACTTTGCCGCGAGCTGATCGCAGCGCTCGGGATACCACCACTTCATCTTGACCGCCTCACACACTTCCTCAACCTTTGCGCTCATGGATTTAACAGTCGGAAACAGCGCAAGTGTTGGCGTGATACTCATGGCGGCATCGTGCGTTGGGGTCAAATCGAGGCAAAGTCCATGAACTTCACAAGCGGGTGTGTCTGGAGGAGCCAACGTCTGTGCCGTATAGCTGCCGACTTGGAAGCTACGTCCAGTACTCGTCAAAAGCGCAATACCCGAGATTGGAGATTCGCCGGTTATATCTTTGAGCTCACCAACCGCCACAATGAACTCTTCGTCCATCAAATCGATCTCCAGCAGTGGCGGAGTCGTGATGGACCAGGAACTCGTCATGGAAGGCTGACCTTCTCGCTCTTCGCCGTTGAAGTAATGACGATAGAAGAACTGAATCCCACCAAACTGCATCATCGTTCCCCATACTATAAAATAACATAACAATGCGTGAGAGGAAATAAACAGCAGCTATCGATCGCTCTCTGCACGCATTACCTCGCACTCGGATGACTCGGTATCGCAGGTCCGGCACGCCGCCGTCGCTGCTCCACAGCGCGCGCAATGACATCTTGGTTGTTGAGACTTGACGCAGTCACGGGGCAGAGAATAGATGATTGTGCGACGCAGGGTGGGGGGCGCGCGACGAGGATCCTTGCAGACTGGGCGCAAGCACACATGCGAAGCCACCGCCAGCGCAACTTGCGTTTGCGTCAAGGATCGGCCAAGGCGCTCTTCCTTTTCGATGCATCCAATCCAAACTGACTGAAGTGGCTTCATCTCTGTCACTCCCATACCTCGATAGATTGACATTTCATAACGTATCCAACAGTTTCGGATTGTAGTTTAAAACTGTTGTTTTGTTTGCCGAATTGAAGTTGCCGTGCGTGGCATCAAACTGAAATTCATGCGCGGCAAAAGACAAATCACCACAAAGGGAAACCTCTGACGGCGGCGCGTGAGCTGTGAATGCGCGTGAAGCGACAGGTGGCGCCAACAGATCTACAGCGATGGTGGCGGACGCCGGCGTGAGGACACTGGAGGAGAAGCGCGCGGAGCCACCGTAAGGAACCAGTATAGGGCGGGCGGGGAAAGTTTCTCTCAGAACGTGCCATTGCTGTTGGCTGTGCGTTTTGTAGATTCCAACGACCAGACGCTGTGTATGAGAAGTCAGTGTATGGCCTCGGTGTCAATGAGGAAGACGCGTTTGGATGGCAGTCGCATGTGGATCCCGTGAAGCAAGCGGTGTACTACGTGCATTCGCATACGGGGGAAGTCCGCTGGTCGATTCCAAAGGAAGGCGCAAGTGTAGATACCAACTACTCGTGTGGGCCCTCGCCTTGTTGGTTTCGTGATGGGGGTCCGTGGGGTGGTGGGGAACCGCAGTTTGTGATGCTTCCGGCGGGGATCACTCCTTCGCAACCGTGGTCATCTCGCCTGGACTCGTGGCGGGGTGGGTATGCTCAATATCCGATGAACCAGACCAGTAGGGCTATTCTTCAAGAAAGCCATGTTTTGGAGGATCAAGCAAGCGCCTTATTGAAGCATCAGCGTCGCGTGTTGCCTTGTACATGGGAGCAATCCTGCTATGGACCGCCGTTTCTCGAACAATTCCCAGTCGTCATCCTCCAGCCAGTCTGGGTGCCTGATGTTCCAATGGAGCAGACCGTATGCAATAGTCCGATCTTGCCGGTTGTTTGGGGGCCACACCCTCAGTACGTGCATCAGGGCTACACACCGTCAAATCAAGACATCGCTTCTAAGTGCTATGAGTCGATTCCATCACTGCCAGCGTACACCACCCCCCCCCACCACCAAGGTATTATTCTTAACAGGGCTGATAGTTCATGCGTGCGGCCGAAGTCTGACAATTTATACTACAATCAGATCAATCTGTCTTCAAGTGCGACTACAATTCTTCTTCATTCGAGTTCCAGCATGTTGACAAGGCGCACAACAGGCGTGGGTACAACATGCGCCAAGCGCGCAAACTCATGAAAGCATTAGGAATTCGGGCAAACAAGCCACCGAGACTGTCGACGCCGAGCAGAGTCAAGCCCGTCAGTCCCTCTCACCTAGTCGCAGAAACAAGTGCATGTACGTTTGCTCTGTTGATTGTGATTTCCTGTGCTATAAGACCGACAATGACGAGCGAATAGACCACCACTTCAAAGCAAAGGAGACTTACTCTGCTCCAACACCCACATTCAAGCATCAGAGTCCCTCTTCATCCATCCGAGTCAACTGAGCAAAAGTCGGCTTGAGAACCTCATTTTCCCAACGACAAACGCGTTGGAGACACCCTTTCAGTATCATATCTCATAGAATCTTTTCACCACACATCGGTTTTAGCAGTATACGAGGTTTTTAGACGTCAGCCCATAGATGGCCACAAAACCTCGTCTTAGAGTGATGGTCATTTTATACTCGACACAACAGGCGACGAGAAGCCCCAAGACACCAACCCCCAAATCCGTCCAGCAGCGTCGAGGAAGATGCTGGAAGCGAGAGAGCTGCGCCCGCTGCTGGCGATCCTCAATGTAAGCGATGTTCTTCATCATGCAAATGGCTGTCTCCACCGCCGGAGTCTGCTTTGCGCGGGATGTAGAACGCTACGGTTGTCGAGAAATCGCCAGCGAATCGCAACGTGGCAGCCCCACCGAGCTCGGACGGAAGGGGGCTCTCATTGGCATCAAGAATAATCAAGACTAATGTGGATTTCCGTGGACGTGCCGACGTAGGAGGATGAGAAGCCGCTGGAGCAGGTCGCGAGCGCGTTCCAGCGCTCGTTTAGTAAGAACGATCACTTCAAAGTCGGCTGCACAATCTGCATTTTGCTCCAGGACAATCTGCTCACGAGCTCCCAGGTGCGTGCAGCTGCCTCCCAGTAGAACACTCAGTGTGTGCCATACTCACCTCGCAGCATGTGACTCGCAGCGCATCGTCGGCTTTTCGATTCTGAGCGACCTCTACCGCAACGAGGCGACGGGCACAAATCCGTTCATCCCCGTCTTCCTGGAAGCGCTCGACATTGGCAGCGACTTGGGCGAGAAAAAGTTCATTGTCCACTTGCTCAGCTCCGCGCCCGCGAGTCGCGAGACCAACAAGAAGAGCGCCAAGGCCATTCTCTCGGAGTTCCGCGCCAGCGCGGCGAAGGTCGACGTCGACGTGGAGGCTCTGCGCACCATTTACAAGGAGCGCACGCCGTCGGTGCCGCAGTTCCGCGCCTCTGGCATCCGCAATGCCGTCACGGACACGGAGCTCGACATGCAGGAGCACCTGAACACGGGTGTGAACATGGAGGCGGCTGGAAGCGAGGTCAGCGCGCTGAACGTGCCGTGTGCGGAAGAGCTCACGATCGAGGAAATGGGGCTCACGAGCGAGGCTGGTGCCGCGTCGCCGACATCGTTGTCGCTGCTGAGCTTCGAGCCGAAATTTCTGCGTCTGCCGCCACCGATCTTGGAGCCAGAAATGACCGAGGTATGTGCTCATATCCGGTACCACGTTAATGATGAAGGCTGACTCGGCGGGATTCGTTCTTGTGGCTGTTGCGTCGCGTAGCTAATTTGGCTCAACCCGGACTACTGCCCGACCGTGCTCTGGGATGCGACGATGTTTGAGGACTCGTCTCACGGACTGGAGCTGCGCGAGCTCATGGCGAAGGCCTTTGTTGGCGCGCTCGTTCCGTCGCAGCAGCAGAAGGTGCTCGCGGAACTGGAAGCCGACCCGAAACTCGTGTACCACTGCTCGCTCACGCCACAGCGCCTGCCCGATCTGGTGGAGAACAATCCGATGATCGCGATCGAGTGCCTGCTCAAGCTCATGTCGTCGAACCAGATCACGGAATATTTATCGGCGCTCGTGAACATGGACATGTCGCTGCACTCAATGGAGGTCGTGAACCGCTTGACCACGGCGGTGGATCTGCCGACCGAGTTCATCCATTTGTACATCTCGAACTGCATCTCGTCGTGCGAGAACATCAAGGACAAGTACATGCAGAACCGTCTCGTGCGACTCGTATGTGTGTTCTTGCAATCGCTCATCCGCAACAAGATCATCAACGTGCAGGTGCGTTCTTTCTTGATTTAGTGATGGCGACTCGTAGTTTGTGTCGGCTAACTTGTGTGTGGATGTGTGTGGCTGCTTGACAGGACTTGATCATCGAAGTGCAGGCGTTTTGTATCGAGTTCAGTCGCATTCGAGAGGCCGCAGGACTGTTCCGTTTATTAAAAACTCTTGAGTAATAGTCCGAGACGTAGCCGACAACCGTATCACCACCACCACCACCACGCGAAGCAGCCACCAAACCAACAGGGATTCTAGGCGCACCCAGGTCAGATCAACTGCCCTCGCAGTAGAATGTAATAGGATCAAGACTTGCGTGCCGATAAAATGTTCGCTCGCGTCTAAAACGATGGGATGCCAGTACAGATGCGCATAAGGTCGCGCGTGAGCAGCCCTTCGATGTCGTGGGAGTCGGTCTAGCGCACCGTCAACACACAACAACAGGTCGTTGAGCTATCAGATCACTGTGCAGCTTCGGGGAACACTTGCCTCGTCCTCCCAGCGTTGCGTCTTCGCGTTCCACTCGTACTTGCGGAGTCCAGAGATCTGCCATAACCAGTGTTTTTGTGAGATTGCGTTCATCATACGTTGACTTCGAATCTGCGTTGAGGCCTCCTCACCGGCGATGTCAATTGGATCTGCTGCTTGGCGGAAATGACCTTGATCTCGAATTCCTTGGAGTCCGCGCGAAGAGTTAGAACGTCCTCTGCTCACCGCAACCACACGAAACAATCTTCAGTCTAGTAAACACTAGATTCCGAACATAAGCCGGTGTCGCTGACATACTGGTGGAACGGTCGACGTCAAACTCGTCGTTGGCAGGCGGCAGCAGTGGGGCCACAGCCGTCTCGACACGCTCAAGGAACTGCGTGGTTAGCGCTTTAAACCTGGACAGCAGAATGTGATTCTGTGTTAGTCAGTGCTACAATACCAGCGTATCTCCCACTGCACACTGCGCATTTACTTGTCGTTCGCGAGCTTGGGGCGCAAGCGGCGGCGGCGCTGCGTCGCGTTGGTCGACGCCGTCGTGTCCGGAACGGCAAACTTGGAGCGAGTGTGACGCGGTGCAAGCGCCGCCTCCGAGGCCACGCGGCCAGCGTGTTGCAGCAATCTACAGAGTAGCATCGATGAGTGAAACGCTCGAGGATGAATATATCTATATCATCGACCAGCCACGGCGGCCCCACCGGAACATGTTCGACTTCCTACTCAACGCCAGCTCACTTGCCTTTGCTAAGTACGTATGGTGGTGCGAACTTAGTAGGATTTCTGGGACAGATCCACTCCTGACAACCGAGTGGAACGCGACGAAAACTTATGGCGCCATCGACCGATTCGCTGCTCAATCGCGTGCGCCGCTCGTGCGAGGCGCAGCTGCAGCACAGCGACAGCGCTGTGCACGTCAACAACGAGAGCGTCACCAAGTTTGTGGAGGAATTGGACTGGAAACAGTACGAGGAGCTCGGGGCGCCGCAGCGGTTCCCGCTCAATTTCAAGTCGCTCGAGGATGAGATCAACTTTTTGAGTATGCAGCGCGCACTTGCTCCGTCTGTTTGATAGCCGAGTTTGCATGTGTGCCAATGTGAGTATCTGCGTCTAGCGATCCATGCGATGCTCAATTTCGGCAGTGGCTACCGCAAGGAGCTGCACAAGCTCTGCGATCGGGTAGGAATTGTATACTGTGATGGAGACAACCCACTAGCTGCGATTTAACCTCATCGCTTTCTGTGACCTTAGGGCGCAGCGGAGACCATTGTACGAGGCCATCGCTTTTTTCTGAGAGTTTTTGCTTTATGCGTTGCCACTCACAGCGGATTCTCCGCTCATATGTGTTGTGTAGCTCTTCGGTTTGATCGGCATGTACATTTCCGTGCCGCGTCTGCACGCCGACTACATGGCCAACATCAGCATCGACGTGCTCGCCAACTACTTTAGCATCCCACTTGACCGCGATGAAGAGATCTCTACTGGCATCTATGTCTCCAAGCCGGTAGGACACCCTCTCCATTTTTGAGGCGATGTGCTCAACTCCAATATCCTCACCTGCGCTGTGTCTCTCACCAGGGTCCGCTCAAGCCATTCGCCGAGATCATCCACAAGGCGCTCACTGAGAGCGCCGAGAAGCTGCATCAGCTGAAGTTGAGCGATTTCGGAGCGTTCGTGCTGGCGAATCTCCGTCCGAGCGACGGCGCCAAGCCCAGTGCAGCCCACCTCGTTGAGCGACTCGTCTCGACGTTCCCGGCGTTTGACGACCACCGCACCAGCCGAGATGGACTCGACGTGTACTTCCTCAAGCGGGCGCAGCTCGTGGTGGTGTCGCTCTACCAGCGCTTTCACGTACGTACTAGATTTTTTATGAATCTCTTTGTTCGATGGATCTCTAAACTGACTACCGGATCTCTGAATATTTTGTGTTTTGTTTTACCTAGGATACGAACGAAGACTTCAAGTTCCACGATATCAGTGAGCTGACTGCGCTCACTGATAATGTTCGTTCACAACGCCTCTCCTTGTTCTCTGGTCGCCGCCTCCCACTGAAAAAACTGTTTGGCGCTTGTAGGTGCTGCCGTGCGTGCTGCGTGCTGTTGGCATCCTCAAGGTACGAGCAGCTACAGTACCCTGCACCTGCCTCAGATCCGCTATGCGAGCTCCTCGCTTACCTATATATCTGTGCCTGTCGTGTAGTACGATCCCGACTTGGCCGAGCACATCGACCGCGGAGAAGAGTTGCCGGCAGGTCTGTAACAGCATCATATCCCGTGGCTCAATCTGTCCTGCCTATCCTATTGTCCGCATGGAGAAGAGCTCATCAACTGGATCTTCTGCGAACCCCGCCGCTGGATTGTAACTTAGGCGACCGCGAGTGCGACGTCCGCGCCGGCGCTGTCGTCGCCTGCGACCGCATCGTCGCCGCCTCTCAGGGCCGCATCGCCATCCACCAGCTCGACATCTACCTCTGGCGCGTTGGTACGTTCTCTACAATGCACTGGTGTTACATGGATAAAAAGAGAGTGCTCATGTTTCTTTTCTTTCTTTTTTTGTTCTTGGTTCTGCTCATAGGCAAAGAGCCGCGCTTCCGAGACCTCGAGCGCCACGCGACGCGCGGCACGTTCTTCTACTGATCGGAACTCGTTTTCTTTCACTTTCTCTCTCTACAGGTCGAGTCTTCCACGTAAAAAAAAACCTTTTTTCTCATGGGCGCTGGACCCCCCGACGACTCATTGTTGATTTTTCGTAGGAAGCGAACAGCTGCGGACAATACACTGTACAGTATTGAACTGCAGCCTTCCTTTCCTTGGTTGTCTTGTCGTCCGGAGCTGAGTTTGGCTCTGGGTTTCGCTGTCCATCCACTCGTTTTCACAGAAACGTAGACATGCCGCGCCGATGGCAACGAGCAGCGCTCGTCTGCCGTATCGATACAGCACGTAAATGATCTATCACTTGGTCACTTCCCGAGCCTTTCCTACCCAGCATGTGCATGTGTATGCGCCAGGAATTTCTGGACCGGAATCCGGCGCACTACTGATGCTGGGACATCACTCGCGTCCAGAGGTTGGGGGCATCTGGAAGGTTGAAGTTTACCCCCATCACTTCAGGACGCGGCAGTCAGTTCAGACTCGGGGCGCCGCTTCAGGACGCCTGGACTGGAATCCGGTCCGGAGGCGCGTTGAAATATTTCCGCCCCGCCTACGTACTGGCAGAAAGCAGACCCAGGTTTCTCTCACCCGCTCATTGACTGCCTTTGAGTGAAGCGGTGCATCCGCCAAAAATGCATTCTCACAGTTTCGCATCTGCGCTTTTCAATGATAGTGGGACAATGCGATTTGAGTATTGGCGCTTTATGATTGGTGTATATCAACCCAAACGACAATCTATTGGTTGGAATTCGAAAGACTTAATTTGAGCTGACCATCACTCTGGTTGCATTGGCTGGACGGGTCTGATGGGCAGTATTACTTCTCACAGGTGTACTTGGGAGCTGCTCGCTCCATGGAACTGATCAGGCGCATCCCCCACTCTTTTCCGCTTTCTCTTTGCATCGCGAGCGTGTAGCACCCTCATTATCTATTTCGCCCTCTCTGTCTCACGTGGTCTGGTCCCGCCACTTGCGTGCGTGTGCCTCCCCCTCTCTTCTGCGTTGCGTTGCTTGTTGCCACGCCACGCCACACACGCCGCCTGAATGGACGCCACGGCTGTGCTCTCGCCCGCTTATGCACGCACACCAACACTTGACGGGTCGCCGCAACGGCTTCTCGTCCCACGTTCGCCCGCGTCAACACAAGAAGACCCAGAACACTTGCTGCTAGACGATGACGCTCTGAGCTTCTACGGCTTGCGCACGCCGCCGCCGTCCCACCGGGGAATGCGCGCGCCCTCGCTCTCGACGGCCTCGTCGTCCACCGCCGCGTCATGTGAGATCAAGCGCGAGTCGAGCGACGAGCAGGACCACGACCAGGACGCGCGGCTGCGCTCCGACTCGTCACTCACGGGCGGCGACGCGCGGCTGAGCATCTGCAGCACCTCCGGCACGGTCTACGAGAGCGTCGTGGTCGTGGGCCACGTGTACGGCTCGGACAACGTCGTCTACTACCTGCTCGAGGTCAAGTCGTGGGAGATGCCGCTGGAAGGATACGTGATCCGCCGACGATACAACGACTTCAAGGAACTCCACAGCGAGCTCGCGCTCTGCATGCCGCTCACGGGCGCCGTGCGTCGCGGCAGCGCGCCATTGGCCGCCTCGTCGGCCGTGCTGGCGCCACTGCCGCGGCCGCCACGTTCACGCAGCGTGCCCTTCGGCATCTCCACATCGTCGCTGCTCTGCACGTCGCTCTCCACTGCTCGACCCGAAGCCTCGCCGCTCTGGTCGCCCAAGCGGCCGAGCGGCTCAGCGGCTCTCAACCGCCGCAACTCCATCACGGGCATGCGACTCCACGGACTGGACGAGTCGGGCGAGCCGTGCTCCACTGAGGACCCGCACCTGGACTACGACAAGCGGTTCAGCGTGCCGTCCATCGCCGTGCCGTCGCCTGCCAAGTGGAGCGGCGGCTACGGACAAGTGGACCTGCCGTTCCACGAAGTGAGCTTTGACCGCGACGGCCGCCCGCTGCTGCCGTCTATGCCCCCAGGTGGCGTGTCGAGCTTCTTCTCCACACGCGACATGCTCATCAAGTACCGCATCGCCAAGTTCAACCGCATCCTGGCGGCCGTGCTGAGCGACACGTCGCCGCGCGTGGCCCAGCTGCTGCAAACGTTCATCCAGGACAAGCCCAGCGCGCCGCAGACATACGTGTCGCTCAACCAGTACGCGCCCGTGGAGATGCCATGGAGCGTCGAGCGCCACGCTCGGCGCCGCGCCACCATGAGCGGCAAGCGCGAGAAGGCGCTCCAGTCGACGCTCTCCACCACGAGCTGACTCACTGGGCTGTGGCACCAATATTTATGTCCTGCAAGAGTGAGAGAGAGAGAGAGAGAGAGAGAGCCACAAGCCTCCGAAAGGAGAGAGAATGAGAGAGAGAAGGAGGGCAAGCACCCAAGCGAGGCGTCGACCAGCCGTTCTACTACTACGACGACTACTACAACCAACCCGCCATCTATATCTGCTATATGCTGGCCGGCCACCTCGCTGGTACTTTCGCCTTCCTGATCAGGATCCGTTTCCCTCTCCTATCTCTGCGCACTCCCCTCCTCCACCCGAAAATTACAACAGTGTACGTGTAGTCTATCTAATACCCCACCACCGCCAAATAGACGCAATTGATATAATTGAACGCACGGGGCCGCGTTCGCAGTCCGTGCTGCCAGATCTCATGGCCATCAAATCCAGTCCCCAGTGACCCCGTCCAGTTAAGTCCAATCCAGTCCAGTCCAGTTGTTTGGCGAAAGATCGCGTTTTTTATTTCTTCCCTCGCTAAGCGTCGCGGATCTTTTGCGCACAATCCCAGGCCGCCAGGTCAGCAGCTTGCTGCTTTTGACGGTCGCAACTCCAAGCCCCCCACAGCCAGTTCAAGTCCACTAGAAGCTCCACCATGCAGCGGCGTCGAGGTCTTCAAACCATCGCGAAACTGCTGCTTCTGCCAGTCCCCGATACCCAGATGGTGTCTTCGTTCCTCGTGCGGAGAGTGGTAGGACTGCAAGGCCATTGCCTGGTCGTTCAAGCTGTGCGTCGACTCCACGGGTCGTCAGCTGTGGTGCCGCCTCATCCCATGGGGCAGGGCGACTACGGCACCTGTAGAGAGCCTTCAGAACGCCACATGCGCTCGCGTGAGACCATGATGACGTCTCAGTATCTCAGTGGCGGGAAAATCTGTCAACGGCGCCGTAGGCGAGAGAACTGAGTGGGGCGAGTGCGGCGAGGACGCCGAGTGCAACTTGTGCACAGTGCTAGTGCGCCAGCGTTCGGCGGCACGGTCTGTCCCCATCAAGCCCCACGTGGTCTGTGGTCCAGTTCAGTCCCCAAAGTTTGGCGATGCTGCGTACCCCGCGCTGGAGGCAATTGGCCCAGCGACCCGGCGAACAGAGTCGTGCGAGCCGGCGTGGTCGCTCTGGTCGGGTCGCGGCTACGCCACCGGTCGAAAGACCGCGAAGGTGGCCGCCGCGTTGTAATGGAGGTGGACTGCGCGCTCAGCGGCGCTGGGGCACTTGGTCCGTGTGCAGTGAGCAGCCAGGAACGCAGATACCCGATCTGACTCGCTCAGACACGCACCGCGTTGTTGCACTCGCCGAGCTGAGTGGTCACGCCTGTACTACGAGTCAGCTGGCGCAGGAAGCGCCGTGCGACTCATTCGATTGCGAGTTGTAGCTTGGCGACTTGGGCAGCCAACGCATGTGCACGAGACAGGCCACGCGCCGCGTCGTGAGTCATGCCGAGTGTGGCGGCAAGCCCGAGGAAGAGTTCGCTAGCGACAGGACAGAGCTACCGTGCGTTGGTTTTCCAAACGGCAGCCGCCACGGCTTCTACAGTGCTGCTGTGTGAGACGATGAACCGACCGTGCTGCTCCAAGTACTAATTGAGGAGGATGGCTGCATTGCACTTTTATTTATGTTAATTTTCAAACTATTGGCGTCACCATGGTTGCATCGTCACCACTACTACGGCTATCAGTATCATGTAGATGGATAGTCTGCTGAACGAGTAGGACGTCGCCGCCGCTTCGCTGCTCCCGCTGGAGGGTTTACTGCTGCTGCTCTCGGTCTCGCTGAACCGGTTTTTGAAAGCCGGTCGAAGAACATTCATGGCCGCCTGGAGCCCAATGGCCATGACGAATGCGTACGGATTCACGGTGCCTTCTTACATCAGACTCGCGTCGCTCACAAAACACGTTGCGTGTGCCCACGACGCGGAACGTCCCGCCGGCGCAGCGCGGCGTGTCGGTGTCCGCTTTCGCCGCGGCCGTGAAGCAGCTACCGCCGAAATGATGCGTAACCGAGCCGAGCTGGCGCTTGGCCCAGGCTGAGATCTCAGTCGTCTTGCTGCTGCTGTTGGCATCGATAGAGCTGTTGGACACGTTCGTCAGATCGAGGACAGTGGCGCCTGCCTCTTCCATCGCTGACAGCATCTTGACCACGAACGCTGCCAGTGCATCGACGCCTTCGGGCTGTGCGCCGTACCTCGAGCCGTTGGTCGCCACGCGGAGCTCCCACTGCTGAACGACACAAAGTTCCGCGACGTCGGATTGTTAAGGAACATGCCCATGAAGAACGCTTGGGATGTCTCGTAGAACTCGCCAAAGCTGTGGAAGCACCGTCGTCTGCAGCGTCCGCAGCTGCTGCTTGGGTCCAATGCTGCTTTGAAGCAGCATCGCGGGCGTGTTGAGCGCCCCCACTGCCAACACAACGACCTCGCGCGGCGTCAGCATCGCGGTCGTGATCTTGGCGTCCGCCTGAGTCTCGTTCTGGTCGAGCTGCTCGTACACGACGCACGAGGCGGAGCCGTTGGTGTGCACTACATAACGCAGCCTGGCTCGGTCTGGAGCTGGAGGTTGGCGCGGTCTTTCATACGCGAGAAAAACGACGTGGCTGGTGCGTCGCGCAACCCATCGCGGATCGCGTACGTCGGGCGGCCGAGGCTTCCGTTGCTGCTGTTGCGCGTCGCTGGCCCATTTTGCGATCCGTCCGCTGCCGCCGCCACGTAGTCGATTCCACCGAGCGCCCGGCTCACGATTGCGTATGCCTCTTGAAGATACGGTTTGCTGTCGCCCGGCGGGGTCTCGGTGGTATGGATGATCTGCTCCAGCTCGTTGAAACGTTTGGTGACCTCTTGTGCAGAAAACGGCCATTCCGTTTTGGGCACATAGCTGTCAGCCGGGCGGAAGTAGAGCGCTGCATTGATCGTCGAGCAGCCGCCGAGCAGCTTGCCGAGCCACAGGTCATACGGTGCAGAGGTTCAGACGACGCGGTATTTGTCATTTGCGGGATTGTACGCAACGTTGTCGAACTCGCCTGGCACGTCGAACTTGGTCCAGCGCGCCCGCTGAGCCGGGCGCATTGCTCACGAAGTCAGCGACGCCGCTCGCTGCAAGCGACAGTGGTCCGGCTTCGAGCAGCAGCACGGAGGGGCCGGGCTGGCGCATGAGGAACTTGGCTGCGACCAAGCCGCCGGGCCAGCTGCCAACTATAATCACGTCGTTGCTCGCGTCTGCGAACACGCCCAGACCCAGCAAGGGTGTCCAAAGAAGCAGCAAAGCCACGCGCATCGTATGAGGTCGAATGCGATGCGTTGAGCTCTCAGGAAGAGGAGATATGCGCCGCGCAAGGTCGGGTTGTGATAGGAGGTCTCCACGAACGAGAGATACTGTGCTGATGTACAGCAGATGATGGTCTCCTGCAAAATCTTATCTCAGCGAAATTATTCTAATTGCCCCCTTTCAGTGACAAATGGCTGCCGCCACAATTCACATGGAGCTCCTTGAAGCGACGCCGCTATTCCTTCTACGGTACAGTGCTGCGCTGGCAAATGGAGCTGCTGGTGTCCAGCCACGAGGGGCACGTTGTCGCGGCTCCAGCGCTAGTCGCAGCTGCGACCAGCAGACGAGACGAACAGGAAGCAGCTGGCGCTTTGGAGGAGGACGTAGCGGCGGAAGAGCAGCAGCAAGAAGGCGCGGCGGAGCGCATCCTCGTGGAGACGACTCTGCGTGACCGCTCGCGCTATTACGGCCAGTCCAGCGCCGGTGCGGTGTCACTGTTTTGTACACTATATCAGACAGACGGACGCTCACCTGTGTGGTCTAGGTGCGTGGGTAGATCCTGGCCAGCAGCCCCAGGGTCTCGGTGTATTGTACTCGGCGCTGGGCACCCACAGCTTCGCCGGCGCGTTCGACTGCGGCGCCAAGAGTGGCCTTGGCGTGAAGCTGCTGCCCAACGGCACGCTGTACGCCGGTGGTTTCCAGCGCGACGACCCTTTCGGAGACGGCGTCAAGCGCGATCCGTTCGGAAACCTGTACGTCGGACGCTGGCGAGAAGGCGAGCTGGACGGCGTCGCCTTGAGTGTGGACGCTGATGGAGCAGCAAACTGGGGCAAATTCCAGCTGAACGAACTGGTCCACGGCGGTGCCAGCGCCACGCATTGGCGAGACGCTCACTCTAGCCTACTTTGTGCCTTACTGGCGGAGCAACAGGCGCTGCAAGTCCAAGAAAAAGCGCGCGAGCTCGAACTCGAGACGCTTAGGCAAGGGTTCGCGAGCATCGGCGCCACGCCACTCGCGTCGCAAGAGGACATTGCCCAGTTTGTATCTGACCAAGACAACGAGCTACAGCTGTTTCTCGAAGCCAGCCAAGCCGAGCTGCAACACGTGGAGCGAGAAGCGGACCGCTGGAAGTTCCAGGAGGCGCAACTTAAAGAAAAACAGAAAGCACTGCGGCGCCAGATCACTGACGCGCGCTGCCAAGTGGCGTATACATCCAAGTACGTCGCGTTCGCCGAGCAGCGAGCCGCGCAAGTGGCGGACGCGGAGCGAACACTCGAGACGCTTCTCACGCAGATCGATGCTCTCCAAGCCGAGCAGATCGAATGAGTGAAAGAAAGAAAGTATTTGAGGGAGGTTGTGAATGAGACAAACGATCGTGCTCATCGCTCGGCGCGGTACATAGTTATTTCGTCGTGTGCCGCCTCTTGAAAACTCACAGCGACGTTCGGTTGCAGAGCCGTGTCTTGGTCCGGAGCGGGTCGCAGGCTTTGCCGCCGTGGCGAGGCGCAAAAGTGACCACCTGCGTGCGCGTCTGGTTGATCGTGTTCGGTGTGCACTTGGTCCACGCGCCCCACTCGACTTTGCAGTCCACTAGACAGTCGTCCGTGCGCTCTTCCGGAAGACACACCGGCGGCCCGTAGCGCGGCTGCTTCTTGACGCTGCGGCTCGTCTTCCGCTGGCCCGTGCGCTTGTCGCACGCGCCGACCACCCACTCGTCGTAGATGCACTCTTCGCGCTGGCACTCGTGGCGTACGGTCCGCTCGGCCTCAGACCCGCACGACGGAGCGTACTGCGCCTCGCGCCTGATCTTCAAGACCTGCGTCTTGTACCATGTGCCATCGGTCTCGTTCCGCATGCACTCGCGCCACTTGGTCTCATCTAGCGGCTCGAGCTCGCACTTGGTGGGCGGACAAAACCGCGTCACCGTGCGGTTCTCTGGACAGGCTGCACCGCCGTAGCGAGGCGGCTGGAGAATCTGCAGCTCCTTGTACTGGACCCACTCTTGCTTCGTGCTGTCTGTCGCTGTGCACTCGCTATAGCCGTCGGGTCTCGCCAGTTCGGGCGTGGAATAGTTCGCCAATGGCTCCACTACGCAGTCTTCCGGTTTGCACTCTTCCTTCACAGTGCGTCGCTCGCACGGTGGCGCATACTGGGCCTCGGTCTTGATGGCGAGCTCCTGCGACTTGTACCACTTTTCGTCCGTTTCGTTCTTCGCGCACGCCGTCCAGTCGGTTGGGTTGGGGTCTGCATACACGCACTTGGTGGGCGGACAATACCGACTGATCGTCCGGTTGAGCTCCGACGGACAGACGGCCCCGCCGTACAGCGGCAGCTGCGTGATGACCAGCTCTTTATACTGAAACCACTCCTCTTTAGTTGCGTTGGTCGGCGTGCACGCACCAAACTCGTGCGTCGCGGCCTCCGTCTCATTCTCCCACTTGCAGTCGACCGGCTCATCTTTAGACTCTTGATCGTTCCCCACCAGCTGCGGACACTCCTTCCTTACCGTACGAGTCGCTCTGCACGACGGCGCATTCACAGCATCCGTCTCCAGATCGACTTCCTGGGTCGTATACCACTTGCCATCCGTCTCGTTCTCCGTGCACTCAACCCACCCGCTTTCGACCGGCTGCTTGTAGACACATTCCGTAGGCGGACACGCGTCGGTGATCGTGACCCAACGATCCTGGCCTTGGACACACTCCGTCCCTCCATACTCAGCTTGCGTCGTCACACGTCGCGCCTTGTGTC
>JAADWZ010000347.1:0-33186 GCA_023336445.1 Pythium dissimile | reverse complement strand
CCCCCCCCCCCCCCCCCCCCCCCCCCCCCCCCCCCCCCCCCCCCCCCCCCCCCCCCCCCCCCCCGGGTCATGATATTTGCTCCAGCAAGCGATCCGACCACAGATAATTCCACTTCACTCGTCAGACTTGTGAGACAAAGCGAGCCCAAGCAACAATTGCTCGACCAGAGACTGGCAATGCGGCTTTTATGCCAAGCGGCGGTTGATCCTGTGTCCCCTTGTGTTTGTGCACGCAGTACAAGTACCCGCAGCGAAGCATCTTCCAGTCCTATTATAGTTCAGTAGATCCGCATGTGGTCCACGCTATTTAGGACAGCTGAAGTTGGACTGGATGCTTTGCTGGCAGCCAAACAGGATATCACGACTCCAGGAACACACACACCCCTCGAACATGCGGCTCTCCTCGACGGCCTGGACGGCCGCTGCGCTCGCTCTGGGCGCCTCCTGTGCGCTCGCAGCGGACCTCAAGGGGCTCTCGCCGGAAACGAAGCTCAAACTGAGCGGTGCCTCGTCGGTACGGCGCGCTGGCGGCCGCTACAAGCCGAGTTATCGTATCTGATTGTTTGTTTTTTTATCACTCAGTTTGTATGCGACGGCGGCGCCAAGACGTTCCCGCTTGCACGTCTAAACGACAACTACTGCGACTGCGCGGACGGCAGCGACGAGCCGGGAACGGCGGCGTGCTCGTACACTGACGCGCGGTTCCACTGCGAGAACAAGGGCCATTTTGCCAAGAACATCCCCACGTCGCGCGTCAACGACAAGATCTGTGGTATGTATGGTCTATCCAATCAGTTAGACCTCTCATTCGCCTGTCGTTTACTGTGTTTGTGCGTGTATGTTAGACTGCTGCGACGGCTCGGACGAGTATGGCAGTGGCGCGGCGTGTCCAATCACCTGCACGTCGCTGATGGAGAGCTTCATGTCCGAGAAGCGTGGGCTGCTGGACGTTTACGAGCAAGGCGCCGCCGAGCGCGCGACGCTCGTGGCCGACGCGGCGACGTACTTGAAGCAGGACGAGGCCGAGCTGGCCAAGCTGGAGGCCGAGCTCGACACGCTCAAGCGGTCGGTGAGCCAGCTGCTCCAGATAAAAGACGATGAAGAGCTGGCCGAGACCAAGGAGAAGCTCGACAACTCGAAGGAGGTCAAGCGCGAGATGCTGCGCGCGCTCGGTCTACTCGAGCTCTCGCACGAGCAGCTCGGCTTCCTCTTGCTGGAGCTGGCCAACGTCAACTTTAACAAGGATGACGTGCTGCGCGTCATCAAGGCCGAGCGCGACACGCTCGGGGACTCGCCGCTGGAGATCGAGGAGGCCGAATGGAAGACCCGCGACGAAGCGCGTAACAAGGAAGTGGACCGTCTCAGTGAACTCCGCGAAGAGCGTCGCAAGGCCAAGGAGGAGAAGGTCAAGCTGCGCCAGGAGGCCATCGACCGCGGTGAGACACCCGAGGAAGAGCCCGCGACCGAAGCGGAAGAGCTCGTGGATCCACCCGTGGAGGACCGTCCGGTGAAAAAACTGTTTGACAAGATGGCGACGTTCACGTCGTACGAGCGCGAGCAGGCCAAGGCGGCGCGCACTAACTACCACGAGTCCAACGCCAAGCTCGCGACCACGGAGCGCAGCGCCAAGGACCTCAAGGACGTGCTCGCTAAGTCGTATGGTGTCGACAACGTCTTATACGCTCTCCGTGACAAGTGCTATGAGACGTCGGGCGGTCAGTACACGTACTCGGCGTGCTTTTTCGGCAGCGCCAAGCAGGACCACACGTCCCTGGGCAGCATGAAGACGTTCGACCCGACGAAACCCAACGAAATTTACTTTTCGGGCGGCGCCAAGTGCTGGAACGGGCCTGAGCGATCGCTTCGCGTCACGCTCGAGTGCGGGCCGACGCCAGAGCTGTACGGCGTGGACGAGCCGTCGACCTGTGTGTATGAAGCCAAGCTCAAGACCCCGGTGGCGTGTGACGAGTCGTACAAGACCCGCCTTCTTGCGGGCGACGACGCTGCCGATGGCGCGAACCAGCAGCCGCACGTGGTCGAGATTGCGGTGGACGCCACGCTGTAGATCTCGCACAATCTGTTCGCGGCGAGAGAGGCGCCAATTGGAGGAAGAGTGGACACCTCAACGAAGGAAAAAGTACGTGTTTGGGTGAAAATAATGGCATTGGTGCTTTTTTTGTGGATCCTGTGGTCTTTAGGGTGCACGAGGATCTTTCGTGTGTCAGGCTCTAGAACCCGCGCGGGAATCCTCCATGTGGCTGTTGTGGTTGGCCCCATTGCTGCTGCTGCTGAGGCGGAGGAGCGTGCTGGCCCCACATTTGCTGCTGCTGGTTCGGTTGCATCATCGGCTGGAAGCCTTGTTGCTGCTGAGGCGTTCCGTACTGTTGTTGCTGGTGAGGCATGCCATACTGCTGCTGCTGCTGCTGGTGCGATCGGTAGCCTCCCATCTGAGCGGAAGCCCCGACCGGGGCGCCCATTCCACTGAGTCCAGCAAACGGGTCTGCAGCAACTGGCGCTGAGGTCGGCATACCTGTACCCTGTGGAGGCTGAGGGCTCGTGAAGCCAAACGCACCCCCAGCGGCGTGTTGTGGCTGCTTGACCGGACTCGCAGGGAATCCAAACGCATCGAACGATCCTCCACTCGAACCTGCCGCGGGGTTGGGTGCCACAGCTCCGAATTTGCTCGGCGACGATGGAAAATCGGCAAAATTGGCGAAGGCTTCCGGCACTGCTGCCGACGTCCAGCCAGCCCCAGCCCCAGCAGTACCGCCGCCAGTTCCTCCTCGAAACGGATCGGGCTCAGCTGAAGCCGCTTTTACTGGCTGTGCGGGTGTCGAGATGGTCGGATTGAAGTCCATGTCCAGCAGATCCGCAGCCGGTGCGTTCTTCGCAACGGGGGCGGTTTCTTTGCGCGCCTCAGCGGTTTTCTTTCCACTGTTCGACTCAAACGATCCTTCTCGGGACGCCGGAGCAGGCCCTGTCTTGGTGGGCGCGGCTGCTTGTTTTTTCGGGGACGGCGCAGCAGCACCCTCGTTTTTGGGGAGCGGATTCCCCTCCAGCATGGCGTCAACGCAGTCGATGACGTGGTCGATGGTGGCTCGGCGCTCGACGTCACCTTGAAGCATGCGCGCGATGAGCTGGTGTAGATCGGCCGAGTACTTGGATTCTTTCGGGATCGTGTACCGCTCCGTGCGCAGTCCGTCGGGTGGGAACGGTGGCTTGAAGAACGCCATCGTGTACAGCACACAGCCCATGGCCCAGATGTCCACCGCCTCGGTGAGCACCCCGGAGCCGAACATCGCCGTGCCTTCCACGTCAGCCAGCTCGGGCGAGCGATACATGGCGGTCGTGCGCTTATCCACGTGCTCGGACTGGAGCGCGCGGTCGGCCTTGGTCTGCACACTCTGCGGACCGTCCACACAAGAGCCAAAGTCGCAGAGCTTGTACACGCCGTTCGACGAGAGCAGAAAGTTCTCGAGCTTGAGGTCGCGGTGCGCGATGGGCGGGTCCCAGTTGTGGAGCACGCTCACGGGCACGCAGAGCGAGCGGAACAGCCGCAGCAGGTCGCGCTCGGAGAAGCGCTTCGCGCCCATTTTCATCATATTCTCGTACAGATGTCCCGAGGCACAGTACTCCATGAGGATGAACACCTCGCGCTCGTTCTTGGGCTTCTTGACCACCTGCGACGCATAGTACTCGACAATCTGCGCGTGGCGGAAGCGCTGGTGCATGTCGATCTCGTTCTGCAGGAGCTTGAACGCCGTGTCGTTCTCAGCCACGAGCCGCTTGAGCACCATGGGCTTGGCCGACTCGCGCAGCACATCTTTGACCAGGAAGATGAACGACGAGCCGCCCTCGCCCAGGTACTTGACGGCCTCCACCTGGTACTTGCCCACCTCCACACGCCTGCCGATGTACTGCTGTACGTTGCCCATGGTGGTGAATGACGGGAATTGCTCTTCGAGAAGGTGGATCTCTTTCTGCGAGAATCCTCCAGCAGTGCTACGCCAAAGACCTTCCTTTGGCGTCGTTTCATGATTGCGAATGTTGCACGAAGGTGCGTTCACGAGTATTGTTGCTCGACGGTTGTACAAATGAGTGTGTCGCAAGAAGGTTGTATGAAGGTAATTGTGGCGGAAAGCCACTGGTGACTGCAGCCCTGAGGCATTGTGTGACGGAGAACAGCGCCGCACAACTCACCGCCACCACCATGGGCTTCCGCAAGCTCAACCGCACGTCCGCCCACCGATGGGCCATGCTGCGGTAACGTGCGCATGGTCGTACTCTCTCTACAATGAGATATTAACCCACTGGTTTATGGTAACTAGCACCCAGGTGACGCAGCTCATTGAGCACGAGCGCATTCACACGACGCTGCCCAAGGCCAAGGAGCTGCGCCGCGTCGCCGAGCAGGTGGTCACGTACGCCAAGAAGGGCGACCCGAGCTCGCGCAAGCGCGCTGAGGCGGTGCTGCGCACGCCCGCGGCCGTCGACAAGCTCTTTGGCGAGTTTGCCGAGCGATACGCGTACGCTGTCCAAAGCTGAGGGGATGACACTATGAGCACGACGCGCTGACTTGATTGATGGACAACAGGGCTCGCGAGGGCGGCTACACACGCGTGGTCAAAGCCGACTTCCGGAAAGGCGACGGCGCCGAGATGGCCGTGATCGAATACGTCGACCGGTATGGGCTTCGGATAGTGCACGGTTCTACCTGGTCGCATTCTTTGTAGCTGACGGATTGACCTGTTTTTAGACCGGGGGAGATCCGCAAGGCCAGGGTGCCGAAGGGCCTGTCGGTCGTGCTGGGCCAACAGGTCGCTGCCATGGAGGAGGCCGCAACGGCGTAAGCATCCAAATACAAAAATGCACCGAGTGATAGACATCGCGTCCTGAATAGTTTGCTGTCTGTTTCTTTCTCTGCCACACGCTTTTTTTTGTCAAAACGATCGATTCCGATGGTTCGTCGCGACAGGCCGATGCTGCTGTTGTTTTTGTTGCTGCTCGCTGCCGTCGTCCTCGTCGGCGTCATCATCCAGCTCCGAGTCTTCCGCCTGCGTCTCCAACTGATGGAGCCGTTCGTCCACGACGACCAACAGACTCTGCACTTTGGACATGTCGTCCCGCAGCTTGAGCAGCTCACTGCGGTCCATGCTGAGCACCCGTATCGTCTCGTCGCAGTTCTGATTCGCCTTTTTGATCTCGTCCATGGACGGTAGCGTGTCGCTGGTGCCATTCTCCACTTGGCTCAGCTGCGGGTATCCGAGCTGGTAGCTCGCGATCGACGTGGTGGAGAAACTGTACAGCGAACGGATCGCGTCTAACGCCACGGGCGTCGTGAGGTACTGGCGCCCCAGGACGGTCTGGCACTGCTTGCAGAGCAGTTCGTGGAACGAGCTGCCGCGGTCGGCTCCTTCGCGGGATGTGTGCGCCTCGGGCGAGAGCGAGATGTTGGTTACAGCGCTCAGCGTAACCAGCAGCAGCTCCGCGTTGGAGCACACGAACGAGTACGAGTCGGCGAAGATAGACCGGCAGGTGCCGCACTGGAACACCACGGGGGCAGCGATCTCTTCCTCCTCCTCCTCCCCTTCCTCCTCGTCCTCGTCGTCCTCGTCGTCCTCCCCTTGAGTTTCTACCAGTTCTTCCTCCTCCACCTCCTCCTCCTCCTCCTCTTCCATCTCCTCCACCTCCGCTGATAGATTGTCGCTCTCGCCCTCCTCTACCAGTTCCTCCGCGGGCGGCTCGTATTTGAGTATCTTCTCCTTCTTGACGGGTCTAACCGCGCTCTTCATTGGTGTACGACGCGCACTTTGCACAGACCCGTTGGGCTTTGGTCGTGCAGTCGTTGGATCGTTTTTCTTCTTCAAGGGTGTCGAGACCTGGACTGGCGCTTTGCTGTGTGGTCGCCCGTTGGACGCGTTGGAAGTGTTGGCGTGGGAGTGGGCGTTGGCTTTGGCGGGCGTCGTTGGTTTTTTCTTCTTGCGCTTGACGCTGGGCGTGTGGACCACTTCACGCTCGCTTGCGGCCATCGCGGCCGCCACGCTCTCGGCGAACGCGCGCTCCGCCTCTTCCTCCGTGTCGTATGCCGGCCGCTTTCGCGCCATTTTCGAGCTCGACATTTTTGCAGCGTCCCCTGTTTGAAATGCCGACCAGCCCAACAAAAGGGTACATTCGTGGAGGGGTACACGTCACCCTATTGTAGCAACAATATGCAAACACTGCCTTCCCAAATTGCAGAATGAGGGGGCAACAGCGGAGAAGGAATAATTCAACAAGCATCTAAAGGACAGCAGTTTTTTTCCTTTCATTTTCTCGTTTCGTTGGGAGGAAGGGATTGGCCTGTCTTCGCTCGTCCGCCCTTACATAGTGATAGAGGTCCTCGCGTGGGTCCAGAGACAGAGTGGCCTCGGCCTTGGAGTGGCTTCGTCGTCTGCGTGGAGCTTGCTTGGATCGATCATGATTCGGTGCTGTTTTCTGGTTCGGTTCTCTATGGTTTCTCTCTCGTTCCCTTTCATCCATCCATCCATCAGTGGGCAGAGTGGGGAAAGATGCTGGCTGGTATTCTAGTCGGTTGATCACTGGACACGCACGCACACAATATGCGGGTAGCATACACATCGAAAAAAATTTGGGCTCTGGGGGGGGAGCCGGATGGCCAAGAAAGGTCGCTCACAGTCCGTGGTTGTTGTTCCCACGGAACGACGACTGGTACTGGAGGTGCAAGTCGTTGAACCACGGATGCGCCATCGCTGCACGGGCCGAGATGCGGCGGCTGGGCTCAAACACCAGAAGCCGCTGTCCAGATACATCAGGCCAGGTCAGACACTTCTTCATCCAACAGTCGTTGCAATCAAACGTGCAAACGTACAGCCATCAGGTCCAGTCCAACGTGGTCAAGCGACGGCACGACCTTGGACAGCGGCTGCGGGCGCCACTTGGGGAAGCTGGTCTTGAAGTCGGGCAGTGTCGACACGCCCGGCCAGATATTCTCATCCGGTGTCCCGAGCACGCTATCAACACATACAATGGTTAGTCACCGACAAAACCACGATACCTTAACCCCTTCAAAATCATACCGGAAGATGCGGAAGAGCTCGTCGATCTCTGAGTCCCCGGGGAAAAGCGGCTGCTTGTTGACCATCTCGGCGAAAATGCAGCCGATCGACCAGGCGTCCACGGGCGTCGAGTAGTGCTTGGCGCCCAGCAAGATCTCGGGCGCGCGGTACCAGAGCGTGACCACCTCGTGCGTGTAGCTGCGGATCGGGATGCCGAACGCGCGCGCGAGCCCAAAGTCGGCGAGCTTGAGGTTGCCGTACTGGTCGATCAGCAGGTTCTGCGGCTTGAGGTCGCGGTGGAGCACGCGGTTGGCGTGGCAGAACGCGATGCCCGCGAGCAGCTGGTACAGAAAGCTCTTGATCTGCAGCATCTCGAGGCGGTGCGGCACCATCTCGAGGCACTTTTTCAGATCCTGGTCCACAAACTCGAACACGAGGTAGAGCTTGTTTTGCTGGTGGATCACGTCGTACAAGTGCACGACGTTGGGGTGCGACGAGAGCTCTTTGAGCAGCGAGATCTCGCGCATGGCCGTGGACGGCACGCCTTCGTCGTCGGCCTCGAGGCGAATCTTCTTGAGCGCCACGATGCGGCCCGACACCAGGTCTTTGGCCTTGTACACGATGCCGTACGTGCCTTCGCCGATCTTTTCCACCTTCTGGAACTTCTCCATTTGGGCGAATTACGCGACGGGACCGCCACGGGTGGAACGAGCGAGGCGAGCGCTAAGCGGTGGGCGACGGCACCGGTGGAGCACAGTCGCAGAGGATGAACAGCGAGCGGCCCGCGCAAAAGCTGCAAGCTCGACCTGTGGCCACGAGCGGAGGCTTCGACAGGCGATTGGTGACACACGCGAGGAACGGGTGTGTGAGTCTGCTGGAGGTGGGTTGGCGGAAAAACACTGCACGATTTTTGGAGGGAACGGCAAAGAAACAGTCACAGAACAGGGTGTGTTGTCGTGGAAAAGCATGCAAAACAGGGTGAAGACTGGACATCAACTGGCTTGCTGCAACTGCGCGTTGGGGTCACTTCACGGAGTCAGACTCAGGTGGAATGGAGTTAGATTTGAGTTCAGTCCAAATGGGTGTGCATCGACTACAGTACACTGTCGGCGGTTGTTCGAAGCATAGACGCGTAGATGGATCCGCGCTCGACCATCGCGGCGCACGAGGGCCCCAGACTGGGATCCCAGTTGGCTGTGTGACCCAGCCTGGGTCGCTTCAAACTAGTCCAAACTTCGAATCATATTTCGAGAAAATGCGGACTACCATTCTCGCGCATCGGCTTGGTAAGCGCGACTAGCTCTGAGCGCTGTTCCAAGCCGATGCGCGAGAATGGTTGTGTGACAGTCTTGAGATGTTGTGGGTATCATTCAATCGACGCTGAGCATCTGCAACGCCATTTGCCTGCTACTGCCAGCACCTGCAGCTCACCAGCTCTTCGCAATTTTTCTTGCAGAGAGGGTGGTTTTGATACCCGAAATGTTGCCGTGTAGCTCTCCGTGGTGTTGCAACTATTCGACTGCATTTCGCACTGGTGTAGATCAGCTCACTGCATGCTCCATCACCACTACGCTCTATTGAAGCGGGCGAATGCCCTCTTCGTTTCGTTTAAAAAAACGAAAAATCTCTCTGTGCGTAGCAAAACGAAGCCCATCGTGCCAGATGCAAGGTGCTTTTTTTCGCTGGCAGTGCATTGGAGCCTGCGTCGCTCCAAAACAACATCCACCTTACAGAGTTTCCCACGCGATTACTCCAATCGATCCTTCCACTGCGCTCTGCTGGTTGGTCCCCCATGACGATGACCTTCAATGGATAATGTGACCATGATCACCTCCTCCCTCCACTCTTCTCTCCATCTATCCAGAGTCCACAGGGCACGTCATCTACACAGCGAGCTCTTGTCAGATATCGAGCGTTGGCCGTGCTTCTGTGAATGGACTCACCAGTGCGGTGGTGGCCCACAAAATCCACCCATCCATGGACCACCATCCACGCCCAAGACTCATGACATCACACACCTGGCTGAGTCGAGCAACCGTCGGATTTTACCACACAGTGGGGTCAGCCCATCAGCGGAACGACATAGACGAGGCGGCTTGGTCCATGACCCACTGCAAGCTCGACTTGGACGTCACCTCCTTTTGTGAGAACGCAAAACCGACGGGGATCCCCGATGCCGTGACGACTGCCACCGCCTTAAACGTCGCCGCGACATGCAGTACAGTGATCTGTGGAATGCCTCTACTGCAATTCTTCCTCTACGACAATATGAAATCACCAAGGTGTCCAACTAACGCGCTGATGACTGCGTTGGAGTTGCTTCGAACTGCTCGTCGACGCCGGAATTGGTTCTGCTTGGGGAAAGAGCTCTGGAGAACTTATCATGTTTTGGTATTATCGCACCTCTACGACTGGAGAGCATCCAGTGAACACAAAGCTAGTCAATCTTTTCTGTTCCAAAACACGGTGTACAACCGAGAATCCTCTTGTCCTCCCCCCGTCCCTGTCTGCTTGCCATTGTTCAACATTTGACTGGACTGACATCATCCCGTTTTACCACTCAGCGTCATGGATTCTATCTCTAACCTCCACTAACCTCCACAACAACAGCAGATGTATAGGAAATTGAGTGGTCGTGGATGGAGTTTGAGAGTGACGGTCATCATGCCCATATTCGAACCTTGTAAGCTCCACGTCATGACGCCAACCGTTGAGCGCCCATGACATCGAAGGTCTCTGCTCAGCTGATCGACGCGAGCGATTGCTGGCCAACAACCATCTTCTCCTCTCCTCCTCTCCTCTCCCCCCCCCCTGCTCTCCCCTCCTCTCCGCTCTCATTACCCGAAGTGACCCATTCTCCTTCTTGCCAAGCCTCCGTCACAAGCACAAGCAGCAGCCATGGCGACCTGGGGGGAGCTCATCCGTGAGGCCAACTGGTTCATGGTCTACTACATCACAGTCGTCCACATCGGCGCCATCGTCGGCCTCACCTGTCTGTTCGACGCCAAGTGGTCCACGCTGATCTGGGCTCTCGTCTTCTACTACTTCTCAGGCCTCGGCATCACAGCTGGCGCGCACCGCCTCTGGGCGCACCGCTCGTACAAGGCCCACAGCATCGTGCGCTTCTTCCTCATGCTCTGCAACTCCGTGGCCAACCAGGGAACCATCTTCCACTGGGTGCGCGACCACCGCGTGCACCACAAGTACTCGGACACGCCGTCGGACCCGCACGACTCTGGACGCGGCTTCTTCTTTGCGCACATGGGCTGGATGCTCGTGAAGAAGGACAAGCGCGTGTACGAGGCCGGCGACAAGCTCAACTACGACGACCTGTGGTCCGACTGGACGGTCGTGCTCCAGCAGAAGCTCAACCCGTGGGGCAACCTCTTCATGTGTTTCATCTTCCCGATGGTCACGACCATGGCCATCTGCGGCGAGACCTGGTGGAACGCGCTGTTTATCGGCGGCTTTCTGCGCTACGTGCTTGTGCTCCACGCGACGTGGCTCGTCAACAGCGCCGCCCACTTCTACGGCTACCGCCCGTACGACGAGTCAATTCCGCCGAGCGAGAACTGGTTTGTGTCGACGTTTGCGATTGGCGAAGGCTGGCACAACTGGCACCACAAGTTCCCGTACGACTACGCCACCTCGGAATTCGGTGCACTGAAGCAGTTTAACCCGACCAAGATCACGATCGACGTCCTTGCGGCGCTTGGCCTCGTGACGGACCGCAAGCGCGCGGTGCCGATCTGGGAGAAGATGAAGGCCGCCAAGCAGAAGGGAAAGACCGAAAAGGTCGTGGACCCGGAGGGCGATGATCCGTTGCGCGCGTTCTCGGAGCTCAAGGCCAAGGCCATGTAAGCGCGAGCTCTGGCACAAGTGCAGTCAACGAACACTACGTTTTTCCTCCGTTTCTGGTAAAATCACACAATCTCAGTACTATTTGCTTCTTCTGTTAGTCGTTGTGTTTCGGGTGGCTCCATTTGCTGTGCTCGGACTGTATCAATGCCAGTGAGACAAGAGGAGAGAGTAGATGGCTTCAAGCAACGATATTGGGCTAGTCGACTTGGTGAAGCTGTGTTGGAGTTGAAGTCGACCTGGACGAGGCTTGGAAGATCACGTAACAAGTGGTTGAAGTGGTCTCAGTGTTGAAGGCTGGGGTAATCCGGTGGCGAGGATGCGTCAGCGCAGTGCAGGAGCCAGGTAGCAACTTGCTACCGACTTCGTCCGTAGGACGGAGACAAACCTCGCCACTGAAATCTCATTTTCACGTAAATTACAGTCAGATCCTATTTTGCCAGTCATAATCTGCAGTTTAGACCATCGTAAACATGTTTCACTGTAATTTACCGTACCTGCAGCATAAACACGTTTCAAAGCAGGCTGGATTGGGTTTCTTGATTCACGGCTGCAAAGCCTCGCAGGGGCGCGTGATGGCGTCGGTACTGATGGCGCGATGACACCGGCACCAAATACTGTCGCGTTACCTCCTCCACAGCATCCGCGTCACCATAACCACTATTAGGACACAACGACGACCTCAGAGCTTGGGGCGCTTAAGCTCGTTCATTCCTCAATTTGGCGTCTCCTTCCACCCATCCACTGTACCAGTTCGTCTTCCTTCCTCCAGTCACCCACGCATTGTCACGATGATGGCGATACGCGACTTTCTGGCCAATGCCAATTGGTTCATGGTCTATTACGTCTCGCTGATCCACATCGGGGCTGTCATCGGGCTCAAGTACGCCATTGTCGATGCCAAGTGGTCAACTCTACTCTGCGCGTTCGTCTTCTACTACTGTACAGGTCTGGGCATCACTGCTGGCGCGCACCGCCTCTGGGCGCACCGCTCGTACAAGGCCCACAGCATCGTGCGCTTCTTCCTCATGCTCTGCAACGCCATGGCCAACCAGGGAACCATCTTCCATTGGTGCCGTGACCATCGCGTGCACCACAAGTACTCGGACACGCCGTCGGACCCGCACGACTCTGGACGCGGCTTCTTCTTTGCGCACATGGGCTGGCTGCTCGTGAAGAAGGACAAGCGCGTCCATGAAGGTGGCGACAAGCTCAACTACGACGACCTGTGGGCCGATTGGACCGTGGTTCTTCAAGAAAAGCTCAACCCGTGGGGCAACCTCTTCATGTGTTTCATCTTCCCGATGGTCACCACAATGTGGGTGAACTGTGAGAACTGGCTCACGGCACTGATGGTGTGCGGCTTTCTGCGCTACGTGCTTGTGCTCCACGCGACATGGCTCGTCAACAGCGCCGCCCACTTCTACGGCTACCGCCCGTACGACGAGTCGATTCCGCCGAGCGAGAACTGGTTTGTGTCGACGTTCGCGATTGGCGAAGGCTGGCACAACTGGCACCACAAGTTCCCGTACGACTACGCCACCTCGGAATTTGGCGCCATGCAGCAATTCAACCCGACCAAGCTGACCATTGATCTGTTCGCCATGCTTGGACTGGTGACCGAGCGGAAACGTGCCGTACCGATCTGGGAGAAAATGAAGGCCGCCAAGCTCAAGGGCAAAAGCGAGAAGGTCGAGGACCCGGAGGGCGATGACCCGGTCCGAGCGTTTGCCGAGCTGAAGACCAAGGCCATGTAAATCGCCATCTGTCATAGCTTTTCACAAAGCGTGCGGTAGCGAAGAAAGATACTAGCATTCTGCTTTGTTTTCTGTTTGAATTGCTCCTGATTGTGATCTCAAGAGTTATGCTTCGAGGTCGACAGCGCCTTCTTCATTCATCGTCTTCTCCCCACATTGTAACAGCCAGCGAACTTCCCAGGCTAGCACGATGGGTCTCTAGCTCCAGCTGTCGCTTTGAAACCTGGTCGAGTGCCTCGTCCTCGCACCGTTGTTGACCCTGTGGTCCACCGGCTGCAGCATCTGAAACGTCTTTTTCATTCGTGGACTCTTGCGCTGTGGAAATGGTTGTTTACGCTACGCCGGTCGTCAACAGTGCAGCCCACGTTACGTGCGCGGGTATTGGACACACTGGTAGATGACACTACAAGCACTTGTATTAATATGGCAACGTCTCTTGTGAGCTTGCTCTGCTTTGGTTCCACAGCACGACTAAACTGGTTATAGACCTGTTCGAGGGGCTCGAGATAGTCACGCAGCGCCGATGCATCAAGCACATGTTCAGAGAAAGCTCAAGCGAGCGGAGAGAAGAACACCGTGAAGGCGACAAAGGTGAAGCCAGTGGTGTGCTTTAAAGCTTTTTTTTTCCTTTTCTTTCTTTTGCAACTGCTGGGCTCATCCTTTTTTGTCTTTCAAATCAATTATGTCTAGACTAACCTGCGGGGGTCTAGACTTTGAGAACAACTTCAACTTACGCCATTCCGATGCAGAACACGACTTCAAATGCCACGTCGCCTGTGCTGGCAGATGGACTGGGCGAATTCTTGTCGACCAGTTGTGCACGATAGACTTGGTTCTTTCTCTCTGGGACAGGCAGTAATGCTCTCGCTGATGACATCATGCTTGGCGACGTTTGGACATGGATCGGTCTCGGTGCAGATAAAGAACAGTAGCTTACACACGCCTGTAAATTACAAAATTACATACCAAAACTGGTTTGTTGGCAAAACGGGCATGGTGAAAACACTGACATGTATTTTATTTTGAACGGACCATGGAAAACTTTCCGAGCCTATCGTTGACATGATGATGTTTTGTTCTCCAGTCAGCTGACATCATAGTCCTGGCTATGACGAGGACGAACCTTCACGTTGCGCTCATGTTGCGGACTCCATCCCTTCGTCATTTGACCGACAGGTTGAACAGCTCCAATCGCGCCGTGACATCATAATCTTCGCGCGATTCCTCGCTGTTTTAAGAACTATTGACGCGAAGTTGCCATTGGCTGGATGCCCATGGCGTGGAACAATTGCGGCTCGGTGGAAGCTCCCTGGCCGCGCTCAATGGGCGGAGGCGGGTGGTCGGCCAGAATGGTCTGCAGTCAATTCTCCACTCGCATTCCCCAACTTCCATCCTGACCAGCACATTGGCCAGGCCCAAGCGCTCTTCAACCGATCCGATCGATTGTCTTCTCATCATGATGTCTCTGCGCGCATTCGTGAGCCAGGCCAACTGGTTTATGGTCTACTACGTCACGATCACCCACGTCATCGCAGCCGTAGGGCTCAAACGCGCTCTTTTCGACGCCAAGTGGTCCACGCTGATCTGGGCTCTCGTCTTCTACTACTTCTCCGCGCTCGGAATCACCGCCGGCGCGCATCGGCTCTGGGCGCACCGTGCGTTCAAAGCCCACGGCATCGTGCGCTTCTTCCTCATGCTCTGCAGCTCCATGGCCAACCAAGGAACCATCTTCCACTGGGTGCGCGACCACCGTGTGCACCACAAGTACTCGGACACGCCGTCGGACCCGCACGACTCTGGACGCGGTTTCTTCTTCTCGCACATGGGGTGGCTGCTTCTCAAGAAAGATCCTCGAGTGATGAAAGCTGGCGCCAAGCTCAACTACGACGACCTGTGGGCCGACTGGACGGTCGTGCTCCAGCAGAAGCTCAACCCGTGGGGCAACCTCTTCATGTGCTTTGCCCTCCCAGCGCTGGTCACGATGTGGACGACTGGGGAGACCGGCTGGAACGCTCTGCTAATCTGCGGCTTCTTTAAGTATGTGGCCTTGCTCCACGCGACGTGGCTTGTCAACAGCGCCGCGCACATCTACGGCTACCGCCCCTATGACCAGTCGCTGCCACCGAGCGAGAATTGGTTCGTGTCGCTCTTTGCGATTGGCGAAGGCTGGCACAACTGGCACCACAAGTTCCCGTACGACTACGCAGCCTCGGAGTTTGGCGTCTCGAAGCAGTTTAACCCGACCAAGCTCACGATCGACCTCTTCGCGATGCTCGGACTGGTCACGGACCGGAAGCGCGCAGTGCCCATCTGGGAGAAGATGAAGGCGGCAAAGCTCAAGAAGGAGAACGCCGAGAAGGTGATGGACCCACAGGGCGACGACCCGGTGCGCGCATTCGCGGAACTGCGAGCCAAGACATTGTAGAGACGACAGCAGTCTTTGCTTGCGTAGTCTAATGGATTTAATTTCACATATTTGCTGCTTTTCAATCCCAAACTGTGCACATGCAAAGTGGATGCTGAGTCACGGTGGATATCTACCCGCAGTCTATCTAACCTTAGTCTTTCCATCCAGAGAAGGCCCTTGCTTCTCCAAGAGTACAGTGGTCTTTGGTGTGATGGCCAGAGCTGAACGTTCCGTTTTTGCGGAGCTAAATCCTGGAAATAGCTATCTTTAACGTCGGTCTAAATCAAAAGTGCGCAGCACCAGCGCCTCTTATGATCGGGGTCGCTGCAGAGTCTAGGTGCATAGGGTCGAAGCACGCTTGGTTTTCCTCTCGTTTCTACTGCTTCTGGTCTATCTGGTCGGACTCATCGTCGGCATCATGGGCGACGCCATCGAGGACTCGGCGGTGAATGACTTTTTGCTCATCCTGGAGGAGCACCGCAAGAACTGCGAGCGCCAGGGCAAGTACGTGGAGGCGGAGACGGCCAAGAAACGGCTCGAGGAGCTCAAGGTCCATGAAGAAAACCGCCGCAAAGAAGCCATGCGGTCGCGGCAGATCGCCGAGCGCTTGGGCGTGGAAGAGGCGCACATGCTCGAGTTCCAGCAGTTCAACCAGGTCTGGGACCGCAAGATGGAGGAGTACGAGCAGAACATCGAGCAGCTGGTCGTGGGCATGCGCGAAAGGCACAAGAGCGAGCTTCTGGAATTCCAGAAGAAGTTGCTGGAAAAGCAGCTCAAGCCCAAGTTCTCGAAAGACCTGCTCAACCTGAGGCGGATTGAGGAGCACCTGGCGCGACAGAAAGAGTATGTGAGGCTGTTGGGTGCCTGGCTCGCGATAGGTCGATAAGGCTGATGGGTTGGGTGGTTTGTGTAGTTACAACGAAGCGCACAAGATCAAGCTCAAGGCGGACGCGCTCGAGGCCTGGGAGCTGGAAAAGGGCAAGAACCTGAAGCAGCAGGAAATGCTCCAGCGAGAGGTGGTCTTCAAGCAGCGACAGAGACAGGATCTGGACGCACTGCTCAAGCGCATCCAGTCCGGACGCGAAGAGCAGAAGAAGCAGCGCCAAGTCGATCTGGAACGGTATGCTGTTGCGCATTGGATGCAGGATCAAGTCACCATATGAAAGGCTGACGGTTTGCGCTCATGGATGATACTATCAGGCTATTGCAGCGCTACCAGAACGTGAAGGCAGAGCTTCAGCAGCAGCAGAACCTGGAACGCATCCGCTATGAAAAGTTTGCGCAGCGACCGAGCGGCAGCAGCACTGTCCAGGCGCGAGGATAGGGTCGAGTCACAAGCAGCCAACCTCGTCATGACATGCCAACAATAATGTATCTATTTCGCACGACGATGCCAACCACCTGACGGTCTTGCTCCGTCAAAACCTCAGCTATCACTTGATCAGTGTCGATGCGGCGGCGGAGTACAGTAGCGCATCAAATCTTGGCCAAAGCTCGTCGATCTGCGTGTGCGGCTCTAAACTCCGCCTCGTTCCACTGGCTTGTATCAGTCTCGTCGCAGCGACTTGAACGCCTTCTTGTTCTGGAGCACCATGTAGACCATCGGCGCGATCACGCCGACGAAGAGGATCACGAGCCCACTCACGTAAGAGCCCGACAGGTACGAGATCTCGGCCGTCATGTTTGGTGTCACCCCTTGGGTCTTCACGCCCAGATTGCTTATTACGTGTAACCCATGATTCTTGTCCCTAAATAACGTCTAATCGAAAAGACGTTATTTACGGGGAGAACTCACCCGTGAGCTCGTTGAAAACCCGTTATTTGGGTATCCTGTGGTGATTGATTGATGCAGCCTGGCAATCACCAATACACCTCCAACAAAAAGAGCTCTTGAAAATGGCGAGTGCGCGCAAGACGCTCGGCGTCGTCTCCAGCGGCGTCGTGCGCGTCCGCTCGGGTCGGGGCGTGTCTGCGACACGCGCATTCCACGCGTCGACCAAGACTCTGGCTGACGCCGGCGCCGGCGCTGGCACTGTGGCCTCGGGGCCGCCGTTCAAGAAGTTTTTCTGGATCACGACGGGTATCATGTTTGGCATCCCTGGCGCGCTGGGGGCGGCGTTTGTCTATAACCTCAAGACCGACGACGAGTTCTACGAGCATTTCAGCGAGAAGTACCCGGAGCTGGTCGCGACCGTGAACGAATACGTGCCGCTGAACGAGCCGTCCAAGTACGCGGACCGCGAGGACGTCGGCGAAGTCGCGCCGATCAGCGAGCTGCTCCACCAGAGTGCGTACTAGACTACCAGTACTGTCCAGTCATTCAGCGACAGAACCTAATCGTAGTCGTTTGTCGAATTGTAAACAGCGGTGACCATTGTGGCGGAGCTGCGCTCGGGCATGAAGGTCCGGTTCCAGGCGCAAGGCTCGGCGAGCCAGGCCGAGATCGAGGCGCTCGCCGTGCAGCACTCGGGCGATGCTCACGACCGCGTCATTGCCATTGAGTTTGTGGAAGAGGAGAGCGAGAGCAGCGAGGCGCCGCAGGTGAGCGTGCAAGCCGCTACGGGTCCGAGCCAGACGATCACCACTGCGGCGGCGTGGCCGCCAGCACCTCGCACGATGTGGACGGGCAAGCCCAAGCCGCGCGTGGACGTGGTCACCGACGCGCGGAAGGAGATCGACGCGATCCGCGCGCAGCAGCTCGCGCTGGAAGAATCCAAATACGCAGGCCGCGACATTGACGAGGCCGACGAAGAGATCCGCGTGCTGGAAGAACGCAAGATCGAGCTCAAGATGCTGCTGCCCCGCAAGCGCTTTCTTTGGATCTTTTAGAGATATTTCGCGACAGCTGCAACAGCGCGCAACCACTTGAATCCAAACAAAAGGTGGTCTTTGTTGTCTTTGTGGGGGACAGTTGACACTGACCACGCCGCTTTTTGTTTCTCTGTCCAGCTGCGAATCAACCGGTATCTTTTAATGAACACCAGAAAAATCACAGTCGTGTATGCAGCACAAAGACCTTCTATCTTGTCTCAGAGTGCGTCAAGTCTGCTCGCCACTGACTGCCTGGGTGGTTCAGCCAAATACTCGTCACGCTCGCTAATCGTCTGAATCAATCGACCATCGTGGGCGGATCTGGGATGGCTACATTGTTCTTTCTCGCCGTCCAGCTGGATTTCGCGCCAATCGCGAAGCGAGAAAAAGTAGATAAAAACGAAGTTGGCTGATCATCAGATTGGCAGTCAGTTGGGCAGACAGCCCCGCAGGTCGGAACGAAATAAAATAATTGATTGTTCGCGCCCGCCCCCAGCGCAGGCTGTCTATGACGTGGACGTTCTGGGCGTTCTCCCAATTGCGGAGACCGACGGAGGGTCGCGGTCTCGGCGTAGCCATCTTCATATCATCAGGGGCGTTTTGCCGCGACTACCGTTGGGACCATTTTCCCACGCTTGCTGTTTCTGCCCAAAGGAAAACGCAACACGTCAGCCCTCCGTGGGTACATACCACACCGTACTGTACAATAGAAACTCAAGGTGGCAGTCCTCAATGTACACACACATGTGTACGTACGTACGTTTTGTATACAATGTGTCGTGTGCGTATTCCATCCGCTCTGTAATCCCGGCCTTCCCAACACTGAGCATGCGCAGCTGCATCATTTTTTTGTATGGGAGGAAAAGGATGGGTACAGTACCACCTGCTCTCCATCCTTCCAGTCGCGTTCAATGGAATCTCATTTTCGCCAGCAAACCTTTCGCTTGTGTTAGGCTATGAAGCTGAGGATAAGCACAGTATTGTGGTCTTCACCATCAACTCTCTGCGCCCAGAGAGCGCGCCCTTTGGTCCAAACACGCGCCACACATGAGCCGCTTCGGAAGCGATCTTAGTGGCGTCTGTGGGAGTGCGGTCGCCAGCGCTCTTGCGTCTGTGGCACAAATATAAGATCTCTGCGTGTGTACCAAGCACGCTTGTCGCACGCCACGCTTTGCCTCTTCGTGCGCAACTGATCCAGAGCTATAAAACGCCGCGCCACGTACAGTACTGTTCGGTATCTTATCCCCCCCCGAGCCTGTCCTCTACGGGGACTAAGAAGCGTGGAAGCTGTTTGCAGCCGCCGCTTGGGCATTCTTTCTACTACCCTACGACTCCAAAAGTGGGCTAAGCTGTTTCGTCCACAGAGAGTCGCGCACGCGAGGCACCCGAGAGATATGGAGAGTCGTGTCACGCATGACTCAGGGTGATGGCTCGTAGAGTCGCTGCCTCTTCAGGACCGAACATAGGAGTTCAGTCCAATGGCGCAGGTTGAGGGCGACAGAAACGTCCTTGGCCGATTAGCCCCTTGGGCAATCGCACTGGCAAGCAACTTACTGGAAACCAGAGTCTGGATGTGGAAAACTTTCTCTGGAATCCAGAGATTCCTCCGTGAAAGCCATCTCTTTTTGCTTTTCTCCACGCTCTGCAGGTTGAAGCTTCCGCGGAGAATGCGCGCCTTGTTCCATTTTTCAGGCCAACTCGCACAACCGTGACTCACATGTTGATCACCGCGTTATGTGGGATTGGACAGCGAGAAGAAGAGTGAAGAACGAAGACGCAAAAAAAAAAATTAAAGGCGTGGTGTCGTATTTCTTTCTGCGCATCATATTTCTTTTGCATCATTCTCTTCGTTCAAGCCAAAGGATTCTTCCCATCTCCCATTTTTCCTCTGGTTCTCACCGATGGTATCCGGATACCCTTACAGTACTGTAGTCGCGGAGTTCGAACCTGTGACTGCTGCTGTAGCGGTGAAAGAATCTCCAAAATCGGAGAGCCTGAGAACGAAGTTGCTGCTGGAACTTCCAGGAGCAGCAGGCAAGAAAAGAAGAAAAAGACACTAAAGAAAATGCAAAAAAAAAATGAGAAAACGCAAAAGGAGACGAGCCCTTCCTCCAAAAAAATGCAGTTTCATAATTTCGTGACTCCCACGAAAACAACGAAGAGGGTTCAGTGCCGCTGCAGTCAGTACATACAGTGTCCTCAGACGCAGTTCTTCAACTTTATGACCTTGACTTTGTTCTATCAGTGGATTGTTTCATTTTCCCGGTCCTTTCAGGTCCTCACTTACTTCTTTAGCATCATATCACGCTCAGTACAGTGACTGGCGGTCCCTGCCTTTGTTCCCCCTTCTTCCACTGGAACGGGGAACCCTTCCTGTGTGCCATGGGCACCATGGTCTAGCCTCCTCCTCCCACCTTACGCCAACACCAACACCAACGGCCCGCAACGTCTCATTCTCCGATCTGCACCACACTAGCTTCAATACTGTACTGCACTCCATGGGTCGCGTCTCCGCTCCCCGCCCGGTCGCGAGCTGGTCACTGCCGCCGTCTGAGGCGTCCCTGCCGGCGCAGCTCGAGATGGACATCGAGGCCTCGGACAACACGTTCCGGCGCCGCGAAGAAGCGGCGCTGCGCGTGAGCGAGCACCAGAACCCGTTCTCGCTCTCGCGGCTGCAGCCGTTCCACCGCATGAGCGAGCACGCCGTGGACGCCACGCTCGCGCTCTACCGCCAGCGCGCCGCGCGGCAGAAGCAGTTTCTCGAGGCGCGACACGGCGGCGGCGGCGGAGGCGGCGGAAGCGGCCCTCACGCGCGCCAGCGGCAAGTGCTCGAAGTACCCGACGACCGGTACAAGCTGATCAAAGAGCAGGCCGACATCCGCGTCTACCGCCACGCGCAGCGCCGCGGTAAGACCACCAGCATGGTCGCGCAGGGGCTGCTCCGCGGCTCGCTCGCCGAGATCATGGACGGGCTCTACGCCGAGTCTACGAAAGAGGCGCGCGTGCTGTACCCGCTGCTGAGTCCGGCGTTTCTGGACGTATCCGTGCTTCACGTGGACAGCTACCGCACGGCGCAGCACCCGTTCCAGTTTGCCGGCGTCACGTGGATGGCGCTCGAGACGCCGCGCGGCTACGGCGTGTGCAAAGACCGGGATTTCCTGTGCTTTGAGAAGATGGGTACCATCAAAGACCCGGACGGCGGCGACGACGTGGGCTTCCTCACGCTGCTCTCGGTGGACCAAAGCGAGGCCACAACCGCGCACTTTCTACGCGCGGCCGCGGCCTCGGCCTCGTCGGCGTCCTACGCGGGCGTCGCGACCGGCACGCCCGAGTTTGTGCGCGGCTTCCTGTCGCTCACGGCCTTTTTCAAGAAGCTGCCCAATGGACTGGTGTCCATGTTCGTGCAAGGCGACTTCAACGCGCGCGGCCACTTGGCTGGGCGGCTCGCCGACCACATGTTTGCCGAGCTCGTGTTTGCGCTCGGCAATGCACCCAAGTGCGGCCAGGCCAAGAGCCTCGCGATGCTGCTCCAGTCGATCAGCGCGGGACAGTTGCCGCCCGGGGGCATCGTGGCCAGCGCGAGCGGCAGCAACATGACCCATTTGCTGCCGCTGATCGCGGAGCGGAACCGCGACCGGTGCGGCGTGTGCTGCAAGACGCTGTGGCGCGTGATCGAGAGCCCAGAGTTCTGCCGCAGCTGCTGGATGCGCACGTGCCGCAACTGCCACGTGACCATGCCGATCTACTGCGCCGACTTCCACCGCGCCCATGACGACGACGGCTCGGCGGCAGCAGCAGCAGCGGCAGGGGGTGCGGGACGACCGTCGGCCGGCTATGGGCGGAAGAAGAAATTCAAGAAGTTGCCCAAGCCGTGCAAAGAGACTTTCTGTCTCAAGTGTGTCTGTTCGGTGCTGCCGAACGGGATCAAAATGAACGCCAAGCTGCTCAAGCAGACCGCCAAGAAGAAGAAGCGCACCAAGAAGTTTGGCGCTGGCAGCCTGGTCTCGGACCCGACGCTCCTGCGACGTGGTGTCGGCCGCACGGCGCTCAGTACGCGGCAGGCGCCGTCCGTGGTCATGTCGACGGCCTCTCGACCGAGCAAACCCAGTGGTGGCAACGGCGGCGGCGGCGGTGGTAGTGCCGGAGGCTCCAGTCGCGGACGCGAGCCGGGGAAGGTGTACGTACAGATGCCTCGTGCGCACCACCACGCGCTGCGCAGCCGCGGCGCCCCTCACTTTGACGACCAGTCGTCCATCTCGATGTTGTCCTCGGTCGAGTCGGAGAAGCTCCAGCGCCAGCGACTGAGTCTCACCAAGACGAGCGCGCCCAAACCTCCGTCGGTGGCTAGTCCGCCGCAGCACCCTTCGCCGGCCAAGCCCCAGCCAGCGTCGATGCTCGAAGTGCTGGAGAACTTCCAGCTGAGCCAGATGACCACGACCATGTCGGCCGACTTGTCGGAGCAACTGAGCGAGGATCGCTCGTTCAAGTCGTACTCGTCGTGCTCGGGCCACGGTCCCATCCACCCAACGGACTCGTCCTCGTCGATGCTCCAGACGCCCAACCGCAAGCTGCAGCTTCTGGTGAACCTCACGCCTCGCAAGCGCGCGAGGCGGTCGTCCACGACGTCGTCCCGGATCGGATCGGGCAGCTCGCAGCACAGCAGTAAGCGAACCAACGCGGCCACCAGCCACAACCAGTCGCCGCCCACCTCAGGGCCGGCATTCGACGAGGCGTACTACAACCAGGCGCTCCAGCGGTACCTGGCGAACCGCCGCACGAGCCTGGGGCTCACAACGACATCGTCCACGGTGAGCGCTGAGCACTTTGAGTCGCTCGACAAGTCGTCGGCGGAGGCGACCGCGCTCGCGGTCGCGTTGGGAGGCGGCCGAGTCGCTGTCAACAGCAAGAAGAGCAGCGCGCGCGACAGTCACAAGATGCGTGTGCTTCGGGATCTCCACCCGATCTCGCTCACGGGCTCGTACCTGGACCGGCCTCCGACGCCGTCGCGCCTGTCGCTCTCGTCCATTTCTTCGGACACCTCCTCCTCGGGCGCGGCGAGATCTTCGTCGGCGTACGATGAGCATCCGAGTAGCAAGCGAGCTCGAGGCGGCTGGGCACCCGCTGCGTACTGAGCGAAAGGAAGCTCACGGCGCGGAGTGGTTGCTGCCGCGACTGATCGACCGCTCGCTGTGCGGCCGCGATGGCATCTTCGGTGGCGCCATCACCACCGAGTTGTGGCGGTGGCGCCTCATCGCGAGCGACTGCTCGGTCTGCCCCCTGGATAGCACAATCGGGATCGCTTTGGCGTTGGCGTCATGCGACGACGCGAAGCGGTTGAGCTCGCGCTGGTTGGCGCAGTGGCGCTCGCGCTGCACGTGGCCGGCCAAGTCGCCTTCCACCTCGGTCTCCTGGTCGTCGGTCGTGGGCGTCAGCCACTTTTTGAGCGTCTCGGCGATGTCGTCGAAAGACGGCCGCTGGTCCGGATTCGCGTCCCAGCACTGCTTCATGAGGTGGTCCAGTCCGAGCGGCGCCGGCTTGGAGAAGTCGCTGGGTCGCAACCCATCGTTAGCCACTTGCAGCGGCACTTGGAACGGGTTGATCTTTTCGTACGGGTCTTTGCGCTCGATCAGCTCCCACAGCAGTATGCCGTAGCTGTACACGTCTGCCTTCTCGTCGTACGGCTCGTGGCGGATCACCTCGGGCGCGGCCCAAAACGGAGTGCCAACGAACGTGTACTGCTGCTCGCCCGGCGCTCGCGCCTTGAAGCGAGAGAGCCCAAAGTCGGCGACCTTGACCACGAGGTTTTCGGAAACGAGACAGTTTTTCGACTTGAGGTCGCGCTGCAAGACGGTGGACGCGTGGATGTGGCGCATGCCTTCGGCAATGTCGAGCGCGCTGGTAAGCACCATTTGGCTGGGGAAGAAGTTGGCCTCGTCGCGCAAGTACTCGTACAGCGAGCCGTTGGACATGTATTCCATGACCAGCACGTAGCACGTGGGCGTGAGGCTGGCGCCGATGAGCTTGACGATGTTGGGGTGCTTGAGCGCGTTCATGATCCAGATCTCGCGGCGGAAGTTCTTGACGGCCTCTTCCAGTTTGTCGGTCACGCCTTCGTGCGGCATGAGCAGCTTGACGCCCACTTTAGTGTCGCGCCAGATGGCCGCGTACACTTCGCTGAGCGGCCCGAACGCCAGCCGCTTGACCAGCGCGATCTCTTTGAGCTTGACTTCGTAAACGGACGCCTCGTTGCCGTCGCTCACTTCGAAGAAGATCTGCGCCTCTTTGCCCACGCTCAGCCTGCGCTTGTCGCGCATCTCCACGGAGCCGCGTCGTTCTTTTTTCTGGCGGCGCTCGGGCGACAGCGCGGCGAGTTTCTGGCGCTTGTGGTAGTTGGGCACGTCGAACGTCGTGGCCGAGCGCTCGCGCAGCCCTTTCTTTGCCGGCGACGTAGGCTTTTGCTGCTGGATGGCGCGAATGAAGTTGGGGTAGAACCTGGATGTGATCCGCTGGCGCACAGACGGGGACCGCTCGAAGCGACCTTCGACGGGTGGCGTCTTGCTTGCACGTCGTATTGGATCCTGGTCGATGGAGGTCGTGCCCAGCCCCGCGGCAGCTGCTAGTTGGTCCAGCTCGTGAGACGACGACGTGTTGAGGGATCCTCGCCACGAGCTGGAGCTGCGCTTGAGCAGCGGGCGGCTGGGCCGGCGACTCGGTGCACCGTCGGGACGAAGCCGGTCAATTCTCGTCGTGGCGTCCGAGTGTCTCCGCTCTTGCTCGGTAACTCTGGAGTCGCGCCGGATCGAGAACGAGCCGCCGATGCGGACGATAAAGCTGCGGCTGTGGCCCGTCCGTGGCGTCTCGCCGGTGCGCGCGTCTTTGTCCTTGGTGGCGAAGTCGACCCGGGAGACCCGCTGGGTCTGCCGCATGAACTCGGAGGCCTGCTTGAGCGAGTTTTTGTGGCTCGTGATGTGGGCCTCGTCGGCGTCTTTCTGGATTACCGCGAGCGGCATGGGCGTGGTCTTGCAGGTAGTCGCGGCCCTGCGACCGAAGAACAACGCCAATAGTGAGCGGCCGGACGACCATAGCGAACGACAAGGTGGCCGTCCTTCAGCGCCAGTGGCGTCTAACCGGCAACCGCGAGGCACGAGGCAGCACGCGAGCAGCACGACGAGCGAGGCGACGGTGCAGAGAGCGAGCTGGAGCCAGGCGTCGACCACCACGCACGAGCTCGTGGAGTCGCAATACTCGACCGAGAACCAGCGCCACGTGCCCATGGCCGCGGAGGAGACGAGGAAGAGGATAGTTTAGTCTGCATAGATGTCTATATGCACATAGAGGGCGAGCCGACCCATTTACGGATATAGCGCGTCACCATGTCGCGGGATGCCAAGCCACTTGAAGCAAGGATTTTGAACCTATTTATACTCGTGAATATTTTTGATCCGGACGATTCGATTCGACAAGTCATGATTAGACTTGGCAGTTTGGGGCTGGTCTTACTTACCTGAGGACTAACCACACGTGGACTTGCGGTGGAGTGTACGAATCCCATTCATCTGAGGGGATCACGTGCAGCGGCGACGAGCTGGACAACCGCGTGGTTAGTCTTCAGTTAGACTCGCCATTAGCATTCTCTTAAATCACAGCAAAACTCAACAGGCTGGTTTTAGTTCATAGATTACGTGCATAAGCAGTGTGACGAGGTCTCCGCTAAGCAGATCCGACTCGACTGAATCTCAATCAATCGAAGACCGAGTTTCAAAGCGGATCTGTTGTCTCTCTCTATGGGAGCTTCTTCTCCATCACAGGGTTACCCGACGGGTCGAAGCCGTGGATCTCAATGTGCTGGACCTACATCAATTATCAATCATCAATCATCAATCGTATAAAGCGTTAGACCGCTCATCTCCACGCATCCACGTATCAAGATTCGATCATCCACATACCTTCGGCATGCCCCACGACGTGGTCGAGTACACGAACACGCGCTCGAGCGTGCAGTTCTCAATGCCGTTAATGGAGCCCATGCCCACGATCTTGCCGTCCACGATCTTGATGGTGATCGTGCGGTCCTTGAGCGAGGTCAGCGTGACCTCGTACTCGCCCGGGTTGGCGCCCGGCTTGACGCTCGCGCCGTACGCGCTGTTGCGCTCAATCAGGTTGAGCTCCTCGCGCGGGTGGCCGTCCTGCTCGAACATGATCCAGAACACATCCAGCGGGTTCGCCGGGTCGATTGAGCCGTCGGCCTGGAGCTTGACGGCGTACACGACCACATTCTTGTTCTTGTTGCGGTAGACGGCGAACGCGACGTTCGGGTCGTGCTTTTCGCGGAGCAGCGGCACGGGGTTGTTGTCGACCTTGGAGAAATCAAGCGACATGGTTGGATGGGGATGGGGGTTTAGACGCTGGTTAGACTGTTGACGGCCGATGCGGAAGTGCGTGCGTGCGGAAGGACAGAGGTGGTGGAGTGGTGGGCTTCTTCGGTTGTTGGGGTTTTTAGACGCGGGAGACGCACGATGCGACACCTGGTCGGGCGGTTATGCCTCGCGTCACTACAACAACCTACGCGGCAACTCCTCAGCGTCTAGCAAAGGATGATCCATTTTGTGCACTCAACTTCACGTTCGTAAAAACACGTTTTTTCGTAAAAACCAACAAAGGCAGAAGCGGACCTAATAGGATTTAGGTCCGCTTCTGCCTTTTTCCACGCTCAAGCTCTATTTCTATAATAGAAATAGAGCTTGAGCGGTCCACACTCATTGCTCTATTTCTATAATAGAAATAGAGCAATGAGTGTGGACCGGATCTAAGAGAAATATTTGTGGTTCTTGCTGAAAATGATCAGATCTGAGAATGTTCTCCCAAACTGCTGAGAAAGCCAGCACCAAGAACAAAATGAGATGAGATGCACCAAGTTGCTCGTCACCATCTCTACGAAACGAAATGCAGCCACATCAACCAGTATTCCATGTCACGTACATAAGGTTGTCACATCCATTTTGCTTGTGGGAAAAAATCTCACGAAAATCTAACGAGTCTAGACGCCAGTTGTCATAGAGATGACTGTCCATTGAAGTATACAGTCCGTGAAGTGAGATCCTGAGAGCGATGTTGGCTCCTTCCTTGCGAAGACAAGAAATCCAATGTCGACCTGGATAGTCAGTCCACAGTCAAATCTTTTCCGCTCTCTCTATCAATCCGTCACGACCACTCGAACGCATCCAGCCGCTCTTGGGTACGCGGTGGCTTTGGTTGTGGCTTCAGTGCGAGTCACGCTTAGCACGCCAGAGGGTAAGATGCGATAGAATCAACCCACACACCAGGAATTTCCACCATGTATCCACGTCGCATCACCCAGGAGTGAACCCAAGTTGACCCCTGGAAACAAAATATCTATCATATACGATCTATCGTGTTTTCAATTTATACTGCTTCGTGGTTCAGCATATTTATAACTTGCTCAAATTGATTTGTGTCCACAACTGACACTCCAAGGTCAAACTTCTACCATCAGCCAGAACACGGTAGGCCTCCCACGGAGTGCTAGCACAATGATCACAGTCACATACCTTGTTTTGGAAATCGCGCCATCTCACTGGCCGTCTCTTGCTTGCTCCATCACCAGCGTGGGGCCGTTTTGGGCGCGTTGGTTCTCGCGATGCCCAAATTATCCATCTTGCGCCAAGCTCGGCAAGCGGCCAGTCTATCGTTGCCGCCGCCCCACCGCACGGTCTATCTATCTCTGTCAATTTTCTCGAGCTCCGCCTGCGACGCAGCTCCGTGCAACAGCGCATCGTCCCAACATGAGCTGCCGCCTCGAGGACCGCAGCCGCGGCTTCCGCCCGCCGCTGTCGCCATCCCCAAGCTCGCCCACATCGCCGCTCGAGCCGCTGCTCACGACCAATATGTCCGTCTCTATGACCGCGTCGGCCCCGGCCAAGCACGCTGCCAGCAAGGCCCAGGAGCCGCAGCACACGGCCAAACGCGGACGCACGTCGTCCAGCTCGGTTGGCGGCTTCTGGGAACCGGACGAGAGAGAAATTCACGCGCTCACCATGGCCGACTTTGACGTCATGGGCGTGCTGGGCGTGGGCACGTACGGCGTGGTCAAGCTCGCGCGCCACGTGCGCTCGGGCGCGAGCGTGGCGCTCAAGGTGCTGTCGAAAGAGCACGTCGTGTCCATGCGCCAAGAGAAGCACATCTTGCGCGAGCGCACGGTCCACATCCGCCTGCGCCACCCGTTCATTGCTCGTCTCTTTGGCACGTTCCAGGACGAGGACTGTCTGTACCTCGTGATCGAATACCTGCCGGGCGGTGAGCTGTGGAGCGTCGTGTATTCAGAGTTTGAGACTGGCGACAATGGCGATTTCGACGAGGAGGTCGAGGACACGTTCAAGGAGTCCAACCGCTCTGGATGCGATGGCGATCCGCACGACAAGCCCCACCACGGCCGCGCTAGCAGAGCGCTGACCGAGGTCGTGGACTCGTTTAGTCCGACGATGCTGTCCCCCATTGGCTCGCCATCGCCTCCAGCGTCGCCTGCACGCACGCCCGGGTCGCCCATGCCAATCCGACTGGACCCGCAGAGCCGCGTATTGCTGCGCAACCGCTTTGGTGGCCTTCAGGACGACCACGCGGCGTTTTACTTGGCCTGCATTTTATGTGCGCTTGAGTACCTCCATGGCGAGGATATGCTCTACCGCGATCTCAAGCTGGAAAACCTCGTGCTGGACCGGAAAGGGTACCCCAAGGTGCTGGATTTCGGCTTTGCCAAGCCGAATGCCGCCAATTCGGCCAAGAACATGACGCTTTGCGGCAGCATGGACTACATGGCTCCGGAAATTGTGCTCCATGAACCACACGACGCGCGGGCGGATATCTGGTCGTTTGGCATCATCATGTACGAGCTGCTGCTGGGCAAGACGCCGTTCTACCACGACAACCCACGCGAGCTGGGCCGTAAGATCACGAAAGACCCCGTGACGTTCCCCAACGACTTTGAGCAGGAGTTCCCTGTGGCGTGTGACCTCATCGGGCGTCTGCTGGTCAAGATGCCCGACGAGCGCGTCAAATCCATGGAGGAGATCAAGCGCCACGAGTTCTTCACAAGACGTTTCCCGGACGATGCCGCGTGGGAGAGGTTGCTGCGGAAGCAGCGCCAGTCTCCGTTCATCCCCAAGCTGTCGGGTCCGTTTGATACGTCGTTCTTCCAGACCATCGAAGATGATGAAGACGACCTCGAGCCTTATTATGAAGACGGCTCCAACATATTTAGCGAGTTTTGAGCCACCGATTCGGCAAACTCAACACCAGCGCTGTGTACGCTCTCGCCCCCAAGCGCTGAGATAGGTACAAACTCATATTAGTCCCCTCTGCATCCAACAATGCATACAGAACGACAACACTTTGTTGCCCACATTGAGATTCTCCATTTTCCGTATAGTCCGATTTTACATCATATTTCACCGAAACCGCACTTAGCAATCAGAAGATCAAACACCCGTCCCAACCTACCCAACCTGGGTGATTGGGTTTTGGCCCCAGCCACCAATCGGCCCTAGTCGTTGGTTGGCGCTGCTTGTTGGTGTTGGCGGGCGGCTTTGCTCTCGCATCGAAGCATTTTGGAATTGGGACCCGGAATCCGCGAGAACCCCTGTTTCGGTATGTGGCGCGTCGGCTCGAAGATACAGACTACCGCCATCCTCGGTATCACGACCACCGCCAATGCCATGATTCACTCCGTCTAAAGACGACCAATTTCGAGCGATCGGGAGAGCGAGATGAATTATGCGTCGGATGTGTATCGAGGATCGGATGCGGGGGGTTGGTCCCCTGCGTCCGTAGGTATATGTATCGATGCATATAAGGCTTGCGACACCGTCGGCTCCCGCGTGCGATTCATCGATCGTCAGCAGCTTCCCCGAATCGGCCCTCGTTGTCCATTCTTTGATGGTCGCCTATCGAGATACAGTGGGCACAGCGTGGAGTGGAGAGGACTGTGTCTCTGTTTGATTGATGGTGGTGGCCCATCAAGACTGGTGATGGAGTCGGTGATTTGGGGAGTGGTTGTTGATGATGATCGCGGTGAGCTGACGGTGGAGCACAACCAAAAGCCTCGACGACTAAAGTCTGGGAGGGGCAACCACTTACCCTCTTGTGACTCGCTCTCTACAGAAAATGCAGATTTTCGTCAAGACCCTCACGGGTAAGACCATCACGCTCGACGTCGAGCCGTCGGACAGCATTGACAATGTCAAGCAGAAGATCCAGGACAAGGAAGGTATGGTAGCCACTGTTGATCGCAGTCAGCCTACACAGACATGGTGACTCATCTTCGTGGTTTACACAGGAATTCCGCCTGACCAGCAGCGTCTGATCTTCGCCGGCAAGCAGCTGGAGGACGGCCGCACCCTCTCGGACTACAACATCCAGAAGGAGTCGACCTTGCACCTCGTACTCCGCCTTCGTGGTGGCGGCAAGAAGCGCAAGAAGAAGAACTACACCAAGCCGAAGAAGATCGCCCACAAGCACAAGAAGGTCAAGCTCGCGGTGCTCAAGTTCTACAAGGTGGACGACAACGGAAAGATCTCGCGCCTCCGAAAGGAGTGCCCGCAGTGCGGCGCCGGCGTCTTCATGGCCACGCACTTTGACCGTCACTACTGCGGCAAGTGCCACGTGACCTACCAGTTCCAGAACTAAGCGGTCTTAATGGTCGTCGAAGCGGCTCTAGGATGTTCCTTCGCTAAACCAGCAATGGAATCATAAAACCCGGGTTTCTATCAACTATGCAGCATTTTTGATTCGTGAATAACTTTGCTGGTGCTCATGGTTAGTTCTCAGGTTAGACTCGCTGGCATTGTTCGACCAAGCAGTCGTCGTCAGAAATAGACTAACCCAACTCATGTCAGATGAACACCATCAGCAATTCGCAGGAGGAGGATAGACCGGCACGGAAGATGAACGCGTCAGAGGAGCCCGCCAACAAAAGGAGCAACGCACTCACCAAGACTAGCCACGACGACCATGTTCAACAAAGCTACGAGCCATCTAGTACTACCAACTCACAGGCGTCTATGGTAAACGATGACAATGTCAACCTACCCGCGTCTAACGACAACGACAACCACACCAACTCCAACACGTCTGAAAACAACAACGACAACGCCAACGACGACTCACGGACGTCTGGCGGCGACGACGCCAACTCCAACACCAACTATCAAGACAGCTACCCAAGCCTCGCGATGAGTCCCGCCAGTGAAAGTCTCCATGAAATCCCACATCTGGGGATCTCCGGCAGCCCGATCGCTTCTGCCACCACGACTCGCTCTCGACCGACTTCCTCGCGATCGGCAGCCGCCTCCTCTCGCAGCAATCGCTCCGACCGCTGTGAACAAACACCTTCCAGTCGGTCCAACCAGTCTCCGGATCAGAGCCAAGCGCTCGCCTCCCAGCCACGGTCTCTGCACTCGACCGCTCGCTCTCGCCACGTCACGTCGCGCTTGGAACTGGCGTCCGAGCGCGACGACGAGCCCAAATCCGCGGCGTTCAAGCCGTGGAGCGAGTCCGACCAGACGCCCTCGCCGTACACAATCGGCCCGTTTGTGCTGCTGCTGATGGACGAGTTCTGCCGCCACTACGCTCTCGACGGGACCAGCGCCTCGCTCCAGCGAGAGCTCGCCACGCTCGGTGTCCCGCTCCCAGGCTCGCAGCTGTGGTTCGAGATGCACGCGCAGTGCCAGAGCGTGTTGCGCAACACCAAACACACCAGCCCGCTTGCACAGGCGACCACGATCGAGCGGCTCGTCGAGTTTTGCGCGAGTCCGCAAGCGCGCAAGGCGGTGTTCTCGCTCGAGATGGCCACCGCGCACAGCCCGATGCACGTCTGCGCCTCGCCCAAGCGAGCGTCTCGAGCGGACCGCTCGGCGTACTCGCTCATGACGGCGTACCGACAGATGCGAAGCCCGATCGTGCGCCCTAGCCAGCGACCGAGCAGCGTCGTCAAGGACGAGCCAGCCCAGCCGCCGCCGCCACCTCCTCCTCCTTCACTGCCTCCTCCCTCGATAGACGCACCAGCAAGCCATCAACCAACAGAAGACCGGGAGAAGATTTTGAACCATAGCTCGCCTCCCAAGCAGCCGCTGGTGAACGTCGGAAAGAAGAAGAAAAAGCGCAAGACGCGGCCGCACTGCTCGCTCAGCCACAGCCTCGCGTCGCCTCTCAGCCACCCAAGCGGCCACCACGGAGCTTCCAGTCAGCCTGGCACGTACGGCGAGTCTGTGCTGGTGGAGGCCCACAAGGCCGACGTCCGACGCGACCTCACGGCGACTCGCCTGCTGGAGAAGGAGCTGCGGCACGTGCGGCTCGAGAAGCTGCTCGCCGCCGAGCCGGCCGTGACGCTCCAGAAAAAGCTGGGCTTCCACACGTTGACGACCGACGAACAGCAAACTCGCGAACAGCTTAACGATCCGTACGCCAACGAGCTCGTGCTGGAGAAGTACGGCTTTTCCAAGCGCCACGAGTGCGCGCTGTGCCAGCTGCCGTTCTTGCCGTTCAATCTGCCGCACAAGGTCTCGTTCCGCTGCATCATGGACGTTCACGAGCACTGGAGCTATCGGCCTCCGGACCACGACACGGCGTCGAAATACAAAGCGCCGCTCTGCTACGACGCGGTCCACGTGTGCCGCATGTGCGCTCAGCTCGTGATCCAGCACGCCAAGACGCCCGAGACCAAGAAGCTGCTGCCGGAGCCGACCGTTGGCCGGCCGCGGAGTCGCAAGCAGAACAAAAGGGCCAAGTCGCTGGCCAGTCTCCACAATTACGACCACGACGCTGCGTCGTTCTGCTCGGATCCGTACGCGTTACCCCCGCTTTTGGGGGACGACGTGTACGACCACCGAGATGTGGTGCATCCGCAGGCAAACGGTGGTGGGCGGCGCGGCCGCTTGGAGCACCAGGACGGCGACGGCCGTGCGGTGGGCGCGACCGAGTCCCCGGCCAAAGCGATCGTCTACTCGCAGCAGAGCGAGAACGCGCAGTTCATGAGCTCGAAAGAGTGGGAGATCATCCATCCGGACAAGAGCGCGACGCGCCATCGCATCCAGGCCTCGCTCGCGCGCGCCTAGCTCCATTTGCGTCACATGAGCTCTTCAACGCAATAGGAATGTAGCCATTTCAAACGGATGCCAACCTACTGATTCTGTTCATATCGGTTATTGGTTTGTAACTTTCCCCCGAAACTGTGTGTGAACTGTAGCTCCTTGGTCAACTGGCAAGTGACGACTCACTATTAATTGGG
>JAADWZ010000346.1:0-33403 GCA_023336445.1 Pythium dissimile | reverse complement strand
TGAGTCTCTGGAACGCAGTCATGAAGTGTGGCAGTTTTTGGATCGTAGTGGGATCTTCAGAGAACACTTTGGAGAGAATTGCCTGCTTGGCACGATACATTATGTACTCCGAGCTGTCCACCACGCGCTGACTCTTTAGATGAGTGACGAGATCTTTGGCGGAGGTCGATGGATCGGTCGAGATCGTGGCCCAGACAACAGTATCGCTTTCGAGTTGCTTGGATGTTGGCCTGCTAATCCCCATACAGTTTTGATGCTGGAGACTTCCACCTGTGACGTGCCAGTCCCCTGGACCGGCCTTGGACCGCTGACGTAACAGGCACACAAACCAAGTACACTCCGTCGCTGCACTGTCACAGATCAAACGCCGGAACTTACCACCCTTGACTGCAATACGAGTGCGCTTTCCTTGCACCAGAGCGACGTTCTTCACAGCATCCACAGCATCCTTCCCCGTCGCCCACCGCAGCGCCGCCAGTTCGTCGAGCTGCATCGTGTCACCTGTCCTGTGCTAGTTATGAGGGTGAGCTATGCGCTTCCTGCGCTACGTCGACTTGTTTGTTTGTCTAGGGTTTAGTATACATTGTGTGGGCAGCGTAGCCATCATATCGGACCCCGTGTGGTCAGTGTAGCCATCTTATCGGACCGAAGATAAGCAGCGAAGTTATCTTTCGAGATTCTTTAGTCTGTTTAAAACAATCTGTATAACCTTGCAAGGATTCACGATTTGAGTCACCTTTCGCAATATTCCCAATCTTTTAATATCAAGCCTTAGATCTCACAACGACAATCACTGACCAATCAGCGACCGCCAGCAACTACCCTGCTGACATTTCGCTCGTCACCAAGCAACGTCTGGGCTAAGCACTTAGCGTCGAGACTCCATGTGTTTTGACTGGGCTTCATCTTCTGTCGACCATTCACCGACACACTCTGGCGCCATCGTTCGGCGATTCGGTGCCGCACGCAGCATCTCCTCGTCATACGCGTGCGTGGGCGGCGGTTCGACGCGCAGCCGAGGTCCCCATTGAGCGACCGTGTGCTGGGCGGGCGACAACGTGAGGAAGTCTCGGTCGTAATTGTCGAGCGATGTGGTAGCACGCGTGGGCAGCGCCTGTGCAACCGGCTGCGCTGGCGTGTGCGTGGTGAGCCGATGGCCCAGCATGATCGCGGCCACACAGTCGGCACGATCATATTATTGAGTGTACCTGTCGTGGCCGTAGATGAGACTCGGAGGCCACGGCCCCATCGTGAGACGCCATGATCACTGCAGCAGCAGGCGGTTGTCCATCAACTTGATTCTCTGGATTATTGCGCTCGAGTGCCACAACAGTGTCACTACGCGGATCGCCCTGTTCCGCCAAAAGTTGCGATGTGTCGTCCATGGTCGCCGCCGTGCGAGCGAGCACCACAAGGAGGGCTGCTAGTGCTTCTTCGGCGGTCGCGCCAGCTGCTGCGGCCTCCTCACCTCGGTCTCCACCTCGGTCTCCTCCTCGGTCTCCTCCTCGGTCTCCTTCTCGAGCAGGTGCTCCACTCCGGGTGTGTTGGTGTTTGGTGTCGTCGTTAGTTCCATGGTCGTTGATGCAGTTGGGCAGCAGCGTGCAGTGCGGTGAGACACCTAGTTGTACGTGTCGGGTGGCTGCTACTCTTGTCGAAAACGTGGTGGCGCATGTGCAGCCGGCCGCGAACCAGTCGATGAAGCGGGTGCCTCGGTGGGCTAGTCGCTGATGGGCGCAGAGCGCGTTGAAGTTGTGTGCGGTGTCTCCGCACAGGCTGCAGTCAAAGTGCCGAGCGCTGTGCGGGTACACAGCTGGAACAGCCGTGGCATCCGTCTCGCGCGCGGGGTTTTGGTTGGGCGACTCGGCGTCACAGCGCGTTGACCGATGGTCGCACCACGTGCGACTGCCGAGTCGCGCGACAGGACACGCGACCTTCCGCGCGGCAATTGTGCCAGCGATTACGGATAGCTGATACCAAGCGGTTCTTCTGGTGTGAGCGCTCGCTGTCCACTGACGGTGAGTGCTCGATAGCCAGTAAGAGCAGCACGGCCAGCAACCAGCCGTTTCGCGACGGCTGGTTGGTGGATCCACCACCGGGCTACCGTGGGCAGGCCGCCTGAACTAATCGTGTCTTACGACACAGGGCGTAGGCCCGACGGCGCGTCGTAGTCGAACGCTGCCCTGGCTGCCTACGTTCCCGTGTATTGAGTCTCGAGGTCGGCGCTGCTAGTCGGGCACACAGCCGGTGCCGTTTCTGTCACGTCCGGCTCGGCTTGAGCAAGGTGGCCTTCAACACATGTACGTTCCGCCTTCGTGAACTCGAGCAGCACGGTTTGCTCCAGCGCGTTCCGATTACGCGCCACGCGGCGGCGCGCCTTCGCATCGCCTGTCGGTCACCCGGAGTTGCGGCCTATGGCGCGGCGAGGTCGTCCAGGGCTTCGCGATGCTCTTGCTGGTGCGTCGTCACACGCGGCGGCCGCGGGCGGGGCGATCGTGGCGGTTGCGCGGGTCGTGGCTCGATCGAAAAGGAGCGTAGCGACTCACGAATCTGCGCTGGAACGGCGGAAAGGTATCCTTCGCCCAACTGCCAGTCGGTCGCATCCGTGATTCAACAAGCGAGAGCGTTCGCCAAGCGCGTGACCGCGGCTGCGGCGTCGTCGTACTCGCGATCCGTCAGCTTGCGCAGCCGCAGCCGCGGTTGACGCTCAGGAAACGAATCCGCTGTGACTGGCAGCATTGGAATACCTCACCGTCGTAGCGCGCCGCCAGCACCGTATCGGCCTCTGCGGCAGAGTTGGTCGCATCATCCTCCTCCACACCACCGGCACCGTCGTCGTCGAAGAGATTGTGGACGGGTGGCAGGAGCGGTGGCACTTCTGGGTGGTTGCAGCGTTCATCACAACGCGATGGTAAGCGCAAGCAATCGCCGTGGTTTTGGAGTCGAGCGCGCGGCTCGCGAGCCGGTCTGCGTGCTGGTTCGCTTTCCTGTCAACATGCACGAGCTGCGAGCGCGGGGTCTTGGCCATGCGGTTGCGGATCCCGCGGGCATTCGCACATGCTAACGTGCCACGCACTTGAGATCCCACCCGTGTTTTACGCACTCGTGTTTTACGCACTCTCGATGCCCGCCGGCAGTGCCGAGAACTCGGCGGTGTTTTTGGTTTGCTAACCTGGCGTTTATTGTTACCACGTCCACTTCACCGAGTCGCCTGGTGCAAAGAGCGCGTCACCAGCACCGCCGGGTGACGGGTTGCGACGGCAGGCCTCATCAAACTGGAGAAGCGAGATGACTGGCTGCTAGCGAAAGTCCATCTCGGGAGAGTCTGGGCCCGTGGACTCTTTCTTGTTGTTTTGCCTTGGTGGGGGTAGAGCAGGTGTAGTCGGCTTTGCAGGGAGCGGTGTGAGCTTCGGGAAACCTGGATCGACTTGCACCGCAAGCTGCACAGAACCAGTACTATTTCAGAAATAATTGTGAAGTTGTTCCTGGGATCAGTTTCACACTGACTAAAACAGGGTGCTACACTTGATTTTAGCCGTGAGGCTGAGAAGGTAGTTCGTCGAGTCGATCGCGCGGTTCGCAAGCCGAGCCACGTGCTGGTGTGCCTTGCGGTTACTGTGCGCGAGCTGGTGAGAAAAGGATGATGATTCTGGCATCTTCTGCTATTTTAACCTAATTCAGTAAATTTGTCAAGGACTAGGGAAGTCTGAATGAGAAGTTGAAAATGTACGGAAAATGCGAGGAGGTTGGCCTCGCAAGGGAAAAGTGTAAGCCCTTGGAAACCGAGTTCAGTGTCAAACAGCAAGCTGCTGATCACTAAACCATGTCCAGAAATAAATGTGAAATTGTTCCGGGGTTGTCCCCCGGAAATCAGTTTTCACACTGATTAGAACAGATACTACACTTGATCTTAGCCATAAGGCCGAGAAGGTATGATTTGAGATTGCTATTCGTACCTTCCGTTATATTGTCTTGTATTCCCGCACGGTCATCTGGTGTATTTGACCCAACTACATTCTCAATTTGTCGTCTGGATTCGATTTCCTCCAATCACAGTAGAGATTCGAACAGCAAATTTTGAAGAAAAATATTAGCGCCAACCCTCGACAGCCGGGCGACCGAGCAGCAAGATGCAGGCGACGTGATCTCAGTTGCCCCACCGCGCACTGCAATGGCCAAGCGGGCGTTAGACGCCACTGACGATACAAGCGCTATCAGTGGACACGATCTGCTACGGCGAGAGCGCGGCTCCGCGCCGCTTGACCTGCGACGCCGCGACGATCCGCTGACCTCGGGTCTCCCCGTCGCACGCTCCCGCAAGAAACGCCGCGCGCCGCCGAGCGAGCGCCCCGTCGGTTCTCTACAGGCAGCCGAGCTGGCGCAATTTGATGCGTGGATCGCTCGCATCGCATTCGAAGAGCCGCCCGTGGCGGGCGCTGGCGCCGCCAAGGTCTCCCCGGACGCCGAGCTGCGCATGTTCCGCGGGCGGCGAGTGTCGTACCCGCCCGTCTTCCCGCTGCCTTCGTCTACTCTAGGCCCACGCCCTCGACCCGTGGCGTCGATGACGGGTTTGCCGTCCCGAAAGAGGAAGACCGCGCAGCTTGTGGACGACGTGATGCGCGAGAGTGTGTCGCTTCCCGTGCTCAAGAGCCCGACAAAAGCAGCGGCGAAAGATAAACAGCTCCGGCGACAGTTGCTCCTCGCGGAGTGCAACGGGTGAGTCTGTGTGGGATAGATAGTTGCAAGTGTGCTGCTGGTAACGATCTCTTCTTGTTTTGGTGCATGGCTAGGAATCCCACGGTGGTGTTAGATTCGGACGAAGGTGGAGCTCGCAGCAACCAACTCAGCGGCCGAGAGTCCGCAACTGCTGGTGCGACTGCAGGGAATTCGATCGAGCCCCTGGTCATTCCGAACAGCGTCTTCTTTGAAAACAATTCCTTTGTCGGTCGCCGCTGTGTCGACTTGAGTGATTGGGCGTGTCTGTGCTCCGACGGTGAAATCGTCGATCAGATCGCCAAGAAGCTGACCGGGCACTGTGAGCTGCTCAATCTCCGCGGATTATGTGGTATTGAGAAGCCTGACGGTTCGCGCTGTATGATATTGCTGACTGGAGGAGCTAAAACTGACCAAACTGCTGTCCAATAGCGCTGAGCCAACTGTTCGCGCACTGTTCCAAGCTTCGTTCGCTGGATTTATCGAACTGGGTGAACCCGTCGGTGCGTAGCGAACTTGATTATTATTTGAGGGATGATCGCGTCTGATGGTGGTGCTGGTTTATAGAAGCCCGGATTGATCGCGATCGCCAATCAATGTCCATTGGTGGATACATTGTCCCTCGCCGGCATTGAAATGCTCACAGACGATATGCTTAGTGGAGCTCTGTCTTCGTTTACGTCGCTGAAGAATCTAGACGTGTCTCAGTGTCACCGACTTACCGATTCCATCATAGCACGACTCGCCAAGGCGTCTCTTAAGCTGCAACGGCTGCGACTTGATCAATGCTACGCGCTCAGTGATCATGCGATCCAGCTATTCGTCAAATCTCACGGCGCGAGTCTTCGAGTGCTTTCTTTGAGAGGATTGGCCCGAGTGACCACCACCGCGATAGAAGAACTTTTTGTTTTACGTCCAAAGAAGCTGGAAGAACTGAACGTCAGCAACTGTTCGCTTCTGACGGACACAAGCTTCGAATTTCTAACAGCAATTCCCAGCAACTTTGGCAACCGTATTGCACCAGGATACCACAAAATGGTGCGGATTGACATATCCGACTGCGTTCGACTGACCAGCCTATCGTGCTGCTACATTGCCGCTTCGTGTCCGTTTCTCGTGAGTGTTCGTGCAGCAAGATGTGTGCAACTCTGTGACAAGGCGCTTCGAGCGTTTTCCAGCTTGTCGAATCTCGAGGAGCTCGATTTGGCTGGCTGCTCCAAGCTGACTGACGAGGCCATGGCTGAATTTCTGATTCGTGACGGTCTCCGGCATAAGGATCGGGATACTGAGCTGATCAAGCCGGTGAGGAATCTTCAGCTGAGTGATTGCTACAACTTTGGCGAAGCCACGTTAGGTGCTCTCGTTGAGGCGTCATCATCTAGAAATACCAGCGATTCGACCTTGACAGTCCTCGACATCTCCCGTATCTCCGACGTCCCTGCGTCTGTGCTTGTGAAGTTTGTCAAGGCGTATCCGAATCTTCGTGAACTCCATTGCCGTCGACAGAGCGGACTGAATCGAGCGGTGCTGGCTCGACTGGCTACGTACAACAAGACTCTAGAAGTGCTGGACATTCGGGAGTGCCCATGTGTGGATGACTTGGCGCTCTTCCCGCTCGCGGTCATGCAGTCACTTGTGGACCTTCGTCTGTCTGGTGTCTCGTCGGGTGGCGGGAGCGTATCGACAACAGGATTGGCAAGTCTTCCATCCAGCGTCCGGCACTTGTCCGTCACAGGACTTGGTGATGATCAGTTCATCGACGATGCGTGTCGAGCTCTCTTTGATCGAGGACATCTCAGTCGGCTTGAGACCCTCAACATGACGTTCTGTACGGGGATCTCCATTGCGTCTGTGGATTGCATACTCAGTGCTTGCAGAAACTTGCGCTCCGTGAATATTGACGGCTGCGACAAGATTAAAACGGCTCAATTGGCTCGAGCACTTCGGGACGACAGCGCTCGATTTCCGACACTTCCTGCACAGTCGACAGCAGTATCACATCAACCACGGTCACAACGGTACGGTGTCGACGTCATAGAAGATTCTCCTCTTCATTTCCGAGGCCTTGCCGCAGTCGATTTGGAAGCCAGCAAGCGCGCAAGGCATCGCGAACAGGATCTGATCCATGAAGTTGGACGTCAGAGAGCCGCATCTTGCATCCAATTTCGCTTTCGTTCTCGGGCCCGTGCCGTGTGGAAAGCCCAGCAAAAGCAAGAGCAAGAATGGCGCCTGTACTGTGCTTCGGTGGATATCCAGCGAGTCGTTCGTGGATTTATTTGTCGTCGTCGGTACAAGAATATCCGTGAACAAGCTACCCGAGCTGTAATTTACCTCCAATACCTGTGGCGCCAAAAGTTGCAGATGCGTCGAATCCGCAAAGCAACCAGCTACTGGACGAACCAAGTCGTCTTAAAAACCTTCTTGGTGTGGAAGCACTTGTACACTGTGCTCCAACAAGATCGCGAACAAGCTCGGGCAGAGTTGGGTGCCTCCAAAGCGCTCAATTTCTGGGGAGAGAAAACGCTCGCTCGTATTTTCGCCGCTTGGCGTTGTCATGTCAAGGAGAAGACTATCAAAGCCAAGAAGGCGATCGGCTTTTGGAAGTGCCAGTCACTGCCGCGGGTGTTGGAGACTTGGGCAGAATGGACTCGCTGTCAGCAAAGGCACCGTCAACTTCTCGTCGATGTGTTTCTCAATGTTGCCGCGCTGGAAACACACAATTCATCGCGACAGCTTGCAAATACGGTAAAACTTGGCACCCCCTGGAACTTTCAACAGAGGAGATTGACTAGGTTTGTGTGATTTTCTTATGAATAGGAAAAAGCAAACAATAAGGCGAAGCGTGCCATCTTCCTGCGGTGGATGGAATTCAAGGCGGAGCAAAAGCGATTTTTGCTCAAAGCTAGCATTTCTATTCTCTCTGGGGTACGTGAGCGCTTGAACATGCTCACTCTAGTGGTAACTGCACTAATATTGGCGGCACACATCACAGAGTTTACTCCACTGGTCATTTCGACAATGGTACCAAAACATTAAAAAGCTGAAACTTGTTCGAGACAAACACCGCCGCCTGCTAGGCAAGATTGTCCATCGCGAGCTCTACGGCACATGGCTGTCCTGGCGCGAATTTGTTCACGAGCAAAAGGCGAAGAAACGAGCGTTTCTCAAGTTTTCAAACTCCATGCAAGCAAAGTGCTGGCTTCGCTGGAAAATGCATCATGGTCAGGTGCAGCATTTCAAGCACGTTTCGTCACGCGTCGGCGCTCGGCTGATGCAGCGCCAGCGTGCTCGTGCGGTAAGCACTTGGTACGAGTTTACGCAGGAAGAGATCGACCAGCGACAACGGAAACGGCGCGCATTGGCGTTTTTCACGAACGCGTCGTTGATTCATACATTCACTGCGTGGGCCGATTTTGCCGCCTACGTAGCCGCGTTCCGAAAGCGATGGAAGACGCGCCACGCAAATGCAAACGTTCATTTCGCGCTTTCGCAGTGGATTGCATTCGTGCGGATTCGAAAGCATCACCGTCGCAGAGCGACTCAACTCCAGGCATTCTGGCGAGGCCACTTGACGCGCCGCAAGGTTGAAGACCACTACTTGTATCTCATCTGGGCCACCGTGCTCATCCAGACGGCGTGGCGGAGCCGGCTTGCACGAGCGATCATGCGTATGGTTGGTCGGAAAGCGCGCCTGCGCGAATACCTGCGCGCCGAGATCGAACGCGACGCAATGGATGCTGAAGACGCGTTGACGCAGAAGTATAATCGCGAACTCGAGTTGGTTATCACTCTGCAGCGGATGTGGAGAGGGGTGGCAGCGCGCTCGCTGTTCGTCGAACTTCGACGAGCAAGGTTCGTACTGAAGAAGCAACAAGAAGCAGAGCTGCAGGAGATTGTGCGAGCACAAGCCCGACAAAGGCAGCTCGAGCGAATTCGACAAGATAAGAAGAGGCAGCTTGCCGCGATCGAGATGCAACGGCACATTCGAGGTTTTATCGCTCGTGAGCACTTCAGGGACAAGCGCGAGCTGCTCATTCAACAGCGCTGTGCTGCACGCGTACAAGCTGTGTACCGCGGGCGGATGTCTAGGCGACGGACTGCGGCATTGCGTCGAAGCTTTTTAACTCGCATGGAGGTGCTTGCTCGAAGAGCGGTCGAAGGCCGAATTCTGCGCACTCTTGGCGCGAAAACGCGGTCGACACAAAATCCGTTGCGCACGTTCCTTTCCTTCTTTGGGCTGGATCCAGCGACGTTTTTGACAGACTTTCGTGAGGTGCTAAAAGAGGTTCGGGAGGATTTCAGCACGCTCAAGCAGTTTTTCGATGTTGTGAGATCTCGGGTTCAGGCAAATATCAAAGCGGATGCTACATCGCAAGCGGCAGCCGGCCGTAGTGCTGCCCCATCGTCGCCATCCAGATTCAAGTCGCTGCTCATGGGCCGTCCATCGCTGCCCGTGCTAAAAAAGTCGGACATGGCGCGGAAGTTTCTTCACGATTTCGAGCAGATTGTCGCAACTACGGCAACGGAGAAGCAGCTAGCCGACGAATTTGTGCAGCCCGGTGATGCTGTCAGGATCGTCTTATGTGGTCACCCTCGTTGCGGCGAGACTGCGTTCGTGCTTGGTATCAAAGAGGAGATTGCTCAAGTGAAACTGGATGTCGACGGTGAACTCGAGTTTTTCCCGCTGTCGCTCCCTGCCACTAAAGCTGACGCTGCGAAGCGCGTGCTTCAGAAAGTACCCGATCTCACGTTTGAAGCGACTTGCATTGGACGCTCCAAGAAGATTCACCCGCAGTGGCGCGCCGAGCTTCAAGCGTACGCCAAAAGAATCGAAGACGAGGCCAAACGATTCAACGCGGTGCGTGTGATCCAATGCGCCGCGCGTGTGTATCTTGCGCGAATGCGTGTCCAGAATGAACTGGAGCTTCAGGGGGTCAATGCAGCGCGCCGACAGCAAGCGTTGCTTCGAATCCTTCAGACATTCAGACTCGCCAACACTCGCATTGGAAACATTCTCGTTCAGCTCCATTTTGTCCGACCCATGCACCTTCCTCCACACGGCCTCTCGGACGAGCCGCTCGAGATCCAGAAGATTTTAAATCGGTTCCAAAGGTTTGTGACGCGTCGGAAAGAGATCCATCAAGCGCTTTTGAAGCTCATTCCCGAGCAGTTCCACGGTCAAGGCGAGTTCTATGGCGAAATCATGCCGATTCCTCCCGTGCGCGTCGTCGACAAGCTTATACATTATCCCTTGCGCTGGATGACTCGAGTCACTCGCATCCCCATGGCTCGTTTGCTCGAGAGGCGAGGAATGTTCGAGCTGGCACGATTTTTGGGTGGAGCGGATTTCGTGAAGACCTTCGAGGAGCAGAATGTAGATGCTCGTGAGCATTTCTTTGATCAATTACGCGGGTGCGGGTTTTGTCCGTCTGAAGGGTGGGCACTTGTTCATGGAGTCTTTCAGAAACGAGAGCTGTCAACGGACCACTCCTACACGCGGGAGAATCGCCTGAAAAAACTGGGAATGAAGACCACAAAGAAAGTACCGCATGGATGGGGAGTAGCGCACTTTTTGACAGGCGCGGCTGGAGACAAAAAGCAGCAGTGCAATTGGCTCGAGCGCAACTCGATTGAAGCCCAGTTCAAGAGTTTGGAGTTGGTCAAGGCGATGAAACAGCAAGAGCGACAGGAACGCCTCACTACGCAAATTTTGGCTCGCCAAGGAACTCTGAACACGCTGCGCTCGATGGAAGGTGCGAGAGGATACGCGAAACGTCACGCTGAGCTCAGTTTACTCGAAGAGAACATGCAGGTGTTTTATACTCGGTACCAAGTCGAGATCGCGTTGAGAGAGCGCGAAGAAGCGCTACTTTTTGAAGAGGAAAAGCGCGTAAATGAGCTTATTGAGAAGGAAAAAGCTGAGCTTCGAGCACAAGGGCGGCATTTGCATGAGCTTCAGCAGCAGGTCCCCGATGCTGTCACAGATGTGGAGATGATCTCATCCACGAAAACTGCACTGGAATTTTTGCGCGTCGGCGGCCAGTTTGAGGTCGAGTACGACGATGGAATTTGGTACGCGTGTGAGATTCTTTCGCTCGACGTGTACGGCACAATGGTTGCCGAGGTCTTGTACATTGAAGACCAGCGCCGAGAGAAGATCAAGCTGGTGGAGGCCTCGGTTCTCGAAGAGCACAAGCACTTCCAAGCCCAGACTTCCAAGAAGCTCAAAACCGTAGCTGCCATCTCTGCAGCGGCTGCGGCAAGGGTCACAGCTGCAGAAATCCCATTTCGTCGGTGGCAAGCTGGGAAGGCGATCGAGATTCGATGGGAAGAGCCAGTCGGCAACGGAGCTGCGATCACCCAATACACGCTGGAGTGGCGAGACGACGCGAACGACGACTTCAAAGGCAAATCCGTCATCACGAGCGACGTGCAGCCTTCAGGGGCGAGCGAACGACCAGCGCCTCCGACGACGACGACGCTGTGGCCGATCTCAGAGCGATGTGAGAAGACGTTGCGCGTTCGAGTCGGCGCCGAAAACGGCAAAGGCCCTGGCTTGGCCGGTGTGTACGTGCCCGTCCCCGTCGAAGCTCTCACTGATGTGAGTTATCGTACAGCAGTGCCGTTGATACGCCCACAGGTCGACACATCACAGCTAGAGAAGCGTGAAAACGATAGTATGGGTACAGAAGATGAAGCCTCTCGAGACGTACGGAGAGAGCTGACTTGTACATACTGCCACGAGAACTATCCCTCGCGAGACGAAGTCCACGAGCATGTGGCCCGTGATCACGCTGTGCCACTCATTTGTCCGTTCAAGTCGTGCAAGCAAGTTTGTGCGTCCGAACGTGCGTTGCGCTATCACATTTGGCGTTGTAGTATTCCCCGGCCGAGCGTAGAGGAAAAACAAAGCCCCCTGTTCATGGAGATTTTCAACATCTCGCGCCAGTACTGCATGCGAAAAGATCGACGCCACGTTGGCCGGGTCAAGCAACTCGATCCTGGGAACCACGACAGTGAGAGGAACGCGGCGGTGGCGGCCGAAATGTTTCTGGAGGAGAAATTTGAGGCAGCGCGAGCCGAGTGGGTTGCAAAAGCACGGGAGATCCATGAGCGGATTCTCATAGCGAGCGCACGCGACCGCAAACGAGCCGATTCGAACCGTTACGTCGCGCCAGATCCGCTCTACGGCGTGGACTTTGTTGACGTCGAGCTTGATGTTGCGCGTCGTGAGGCAGTTTTGTCAACAATTCAAGAATTGCAGGAAGATCTTGACGCATTCCGATTGGAGACGAACACGCAGCTGGACAAGTTGCGTCACGAAGAAAAGGAACTTCAAGACTACATCGCTCTGAAGATCAAGCGAATGAAGACCACCGAGGAAGAATGGCAAAAGCAGTCGCTGAACCGGGAGAAGAAGAAGGCGCAGAAAACGCTCGACCAGGTCCAAGCGAGTTTGCAAACGTTGATCGCGACTTCAACGCAGCGTATCGACGAAATGACCGCTGAGATCAATCGGTTGACGGTGATTGAGAAGGCGTTTGTCCCGTTTATCCATCAGGTGATCCGTCTAAACCGCTTGGGCACGCTGATTCAGTCCACGCACAACGAGAGCCAGTCGATTCTGACTAATCACAAGGTGATTTTGGATAATTTCCGCGAAGGTTTGGGCCAGTTGATGCTGCGCGCCATCCTGCAAGTGGCGGATTTGGACGCGTGGGACACAATGATTGAAGCGCGGCGGCGTCAGCTGCAGGCGCTGCAAGACGAGCTGCGGCGTCTCCAAGTCTTGCACCTCGCAGAGGTCGAGAGCTTCCGCCAAAAGCGAGACGACGGCGACGAACGATTCCAGCTGACCAAGCTGAGACAGCAGCAAGCGGACGTGTTCAAGCGCCGAGACCTCGCAGAGCAAGCGTTGCTCGCCACGACCAAGAAGCAGAGGCGTGGCGACATTGCGCGGACCAAAGCGGCCATTCTCGAAGCCGAGGCCACGGATTTGGTCACCGATATCGTGACCCCCATGCCATCGTTGCAAATAGCCAACCACGACATGCAGATGCACGAGCGGTTCATCAAGGGCAAGTCTGCGGATGCTGAATACTTGAAAGACGAGAGCCCCGACGGAGAGAAAGTGGGCGGAGCGCGCGCGCTCTTGCAGGTCATTGCTTCCTCGGATCAAACGGAACCAGATCTCACGCCTCCAACGACGGTGGGTGGAGAAGCAACAGGTGAACAGATGATAAACGAAGAGCTGGGAGGCGATCAAGAAGACCCCGTTGCGGGAGCTGTGGCAGTGTTCGCGAAGAAAAAGGGGCGCCGAACGCTTCAGGAGCTTCCACACAGCTATCATCGCCTTGAGTGTGAGTTCTTTGACGGGCAGATCCGAGGCCACGTGCGCATCGAGTTCAACGAACGGTCAATCTACGAAGGTCCGTGGGTGGAAGATGTCTCATACGATAAGCGCGTCGACGCTGAACCTTTCAAGACCAAGTTTACTCGCGATCATTGGGGCAAGTTCACGTTTCACGATGGGACTGTGTGGCAAGGTCAGGATGTCGACAACTTCTTCTCGCCGTTCACTGCGACCGGCTCGAATTTTCAGGTCACGACACCGGAAGGTCACGAATACATTGGCGATGTGCGCGCCGGAAAGTTTCATGGCTTTGGGACTCTGACCTTGAACTATACGTTCTCGCATGGCGAGTACGTTGGGGAATGGTGCGAAGGCAAGCGGCAAGGGTACGGAATTGAACGGTTCGATTCGGGCGAGCTGTATGAAGGGTACTGGGAGCTTGACCTCTACCACGGTAATGGCGAGATGGTGTACGATGATGGCTCTCGGTATGAAGGGTTTTTCAAACATGGCAAGTGGCATGGCGAAGGGGTTCGAACGCTCGCGAGTGGAGACAAAATCGTCGGAGTTTTTGAAGACGGCTACCTCAATAGCACGGGGATTCTAGAGTTTGCTGACAAGCGGCACTACACTGGCGAGTTTCGAAACACGCGTCGTCATGGCATCGGCTCGCTCGTGTTCGCGAATGGCGATCGCTACGAAGGTCCGTTCGAGAATAACGAGATACACGGCGAAGGCAAGATGACCACGAAAGCCGCGATCGGTGAGCCGCTGGTGCGGCTGGGCAAGTGGGTCAACGGCGAGCGCGTCGCGTGGCTGAGCAAACCTAGCACGCAGCTGGCCACAGCGACGTTCATCGAGTTTTTCGCAGTGACTCGGAATGCGAACGGAGTGGTCGAAATGGATTTGCTTCCGCCCAAGTTCAAGACGCCGTACGCGGTCATGGTGGCGGGCATGCTGCCCAATCTACCCGATGGTGTGGACGCGAGTGACCCTTTCGTGCAATCGATCGTGCGCATGTTGGCCAAGGCGCAAAACCTCGTGATCGGCGCGGAGATCCTGGAGAAGAGCATCGCTGAACACTCGCAGGTGACGCAAGCCGTGAACGCACTGAGAGATGAGTACGAGGATATGCGAAATGGCGTCGACGTTGTTGAGCGAGACATGCGCGCACAGGCGCGCAAAGTGAGAGAACTGGCAGACGAGCTGGACGAGAAGACCGCCAAGGAGCAGGAAATGCAAGTCAAAGTGGAGAATTTCTGGAAATTCGAGGATAAGCAGCAGCTCGAGCGCAAGTACAAACAGGCCGTGGAAGGACTCAACCAGTGCGACGTGATGGACTGGTATAAGCTGCGTACCTCGAAGCTGGACGACGTGTCCATGTCGCTGCTGGAGGCGTTCGCGATTCTGCTGAATTTTACGACCAATTATTACCTGAACGGGAAGATGTACCGGCCCACGAAAGACGACCTCACCATGCTGCTCTCAAGCAACGAAGAAAATGTGCATATGGGCGACAAGGAAGGATTGATCCACCGCTACAACGTGAAAGCGCTCTACGTGCTGCCGCTCTTTGACGTATATTCATTTGGCGAGGGCATCCGCAACCAGATGCTCCACTCCATCACGCACGTCATTCACCACCCACGCCTGCGACCAAACAACGTACGCCTCTACCAGATCTCGCCAGCGTTTGCGGCGATATGCACGTGGGTGCGGGCGGCGTTCTTCTACGCCAAGAAAGCGATCGAAATCTGCCCCGTCGTGAAGCGAACCTTGGAGCAGCTGGTCGTGTTGGAGCACTTGCGAACTACGCTGGAGACGGCGCGTGGGGTGTTGAAAACGATGCAGGATCAAGCCGACGAAGTGCGTGCACGGTTGGAAGCTAAGAAGGCAGCGGTCACGGACAGCGAAAAGAAACAAGCCGCGCTCGCAAAGACAATACAGGACATTGCGGCGCTGGATGCAGCCGAGTACACACCGATGGAGAAGGCCAAGATCAAGAAGCTAGACGCGTATCGACCTCCGTCGGCAAGAATTTTACCGAAAGATGCGAACGAGGACGACGATTACGAAGAAGAAGATCTCGATGAGGCAGCCAAACAAGCCAAGTCCGCTCAAGCAGCTGCAGCGGCGGCCGCGATCGCACAAGTGAATCGACGTCAAGTCTTTAAAGAAGACCACGGAGACCCAGAAGTCGATGGCGAACGCGTTAAAAAGGAGCAGGTGCTGTCGCGTATCCTTGAAAATCCGGAGCTCGCCTCCGAGTTCGAGTTATTGAAGAAAGAAATCCACAAAGTGATCGATCGGTGCGGTGGCAAAGTGGTGATGGACGAATTTCCGGCGCGATTCGAGGAGATCATGCTCAAGCCGGTGGACCCGATGCTCTTTGGCATCAAGAAATTGCGAACCATCCTGCTGCTCATGCACGAAGTGTGCACAATCGTCGAGCCCGAGCGAGAGGGTGAAGTGGAGACAGTCCAGTTTCCAATCGAGCCGGATGACGAGCCCATGGCTCCGCGCCAGCGCTACTTCTGCCGTCTGTGCCCGGGTATCAGCTACGAGACGCCGAAGGAGCTCGCGTACCACGAGCGCACGAAATGGCATTACTGGAACCTCGCCGCAAAGCGCGAAGGTCGAGCACCGACCAAGTATAAATTGGCCGCGACCTTCTGGAGCGAGGCGTACGATAGCACCGACAACTCGATCTGCTATTTCAACAAGATGACGGGGGAGGTCGTCAAGAGCGACGAACCCCCTCTGGAACTGCAAGCGAACGAGTTGGTGATGGAGCTGCTAGTCGACCAAGTGGCTGCTCCAGTGAGCAGTGGTGGAGACGAAGGAGGTCAAGTCGATGGGGCCGGCGAAGTTCAGGCAGACACCACAGCAGAAGATCCGTGGGAAGAGGTCGCCGATGATGCTGGCAACGTTTACTTTTACAACCGCCTCACGGCAGAGTCGAGCTGGACGAGACCGGATACCGACACGGCAAGCAAGAGCGCAGCGACGCAGTTTGTCAATGGATCCGAGGAAACGGCATCAAGCGCACTTTGGCGGTAGTATCCGGTTTTGAAGCCAATAGATGAACTGAACGAATGCTCTCTGGTCCACTCACCGTCGATGAGCCAGCGAAGGATACGATTAAATGTTTTCATGTAGATTGGTTTTCGACTCCGCTGATTACACTACACGTGTCGACACCACTCGCCCTCGCGTCGCCTCGCCTGGACGCATCTCACGTCGCTTGTATGATGCCGCTCTATCCATCGACGCCGCGAATCGGCGGGAAGATGCCAGCGCCATCGCCCGCTTTGGCGGCGGAAGACGGCGGCGGCTGCTGCGCCATCCTGTCTTCCAGTGCTTTGATTGCGTGCCGCAGTTCGTCGATCTCGCTGCGCTGTGCATCGATGAGCGTGTCGGGGTCTTTGTCGAGTGATCGGTGGGTGGCTGCCGTCCCGTCGCGGGCCTCGCGCGCGCCCAGAGCGGCTCGCTCCATCTGGACTGTGGCTTTGGCCGTATTGACCGCGGCGCGCAGCTCGTTGATCTCTTTGATGAGCATCATGTTCTCGGCCGTGGCGCGCATGTTGTCCTCCTGGTGGGCGGCGACATCTTTGCCGTACTTGCTCTTGAGCACTTGCACCGACTTTTCCAAGTACACCTTCTGGCGCGAGTACTCAAGCTGGATGTCGGCCTCGACCTCGGCATGGGGCTGGTCGGTCGTGACGTATTTTTTGTAGAGGCTCGCGACTTGAAGCACGAGCTCCTTGGGGTTCTGTATGTGCTGCACGCACTCGTAGAGGTCGCAGCGGAAGCGGCGCACCCAGCTCTGCTGGTCGCCCAGCAGCTTGCGATACTTGACGATCTCGTCCTGCATGCCGTTGATGCGCTTGCGCTGCTCGCCGATCATGAGGTCGAGCTGCGCGTTGCTCTTGTGGAAGAGCTCGAGCTCGCGGTCCATCTCTTTGATCTGCTCTTTCATGTCGGCGATCTCGTTCTCGCGCGGCTCGATCTGCCGCTTGAGCTCTTTGATCTTGTAGTCGAGCACAAACTTGAACTTCTCAAGCTCCTGGTTCTTCTTCTTGAGGTCGTAAATCCGCTTTTCCTTCTCGCCGATAGTCTCGTCGCGCGCGCGGATCTCGCGCTTGAGCGCTTGGATCTCCTTCTCGAGCGTCTTGATCTCCTCGATCAGATCTTTTTCCTTCTCCAGCAGCGACTTGATCTGGTCGCGCTGGTCCTCAATGTCTTTCTGAAGCGCCGAGAACTTCTTCTTCATGATGCCGTTCTCACCTTTGAACCGCAGCGTGGCGTCGCGCTCGGCCTGGAGCTTCTCTTCGTACCGCTTCTTGAGCGCTTCGATCTCCTCGTCCACGTCGGCCTCGACCTGCGCGATGGTCTCGGTGTACTCGCGCGCGAGCTCGTCTTTCTCGTCCTCCATCTGGACGCGCAGCTGCCGGTCCTCGTTCAGCCGCTGCTCAAAGTCCTCGGTCACGTCGCCCACGTACTTATCGTGGGTCGCGACCAGCCGCTCGCGCTCGTGCCTCCAGTGCGCGCTCTGCGCCTCGCGCTGCTGGAGCACGTCCTGGTACTTCTCGACCTCTTTCATGATGCGGTGCTGGTACTCGGCCTCGACCTCCTGCATCTGCTGCAGGTGCCGCTCTTCGAGCTGCTTGATCTTCTCTTCGTACTCCATCTCGATATCGTTCTTGTCCTCGCGCAGCAGCTCGAACTTGTTCTTCTCGAGCTCGATCTCGTGGGTGAACTTCTCGGTGAGCTCTTTGAGGTTCTCGTTGTAGGTCATGTCTTTAAGCCGCAACTGGTACTCGTTGTGGAGCATGAGCTCGTCCACTTTGTTCTTGAGCTCGAGCATCTGCGTGTTCTTCTCCTCGAGGTCGCTCTTGGTCACCAGAATCTCCTCGGAAAAGTGGCTCGCGTAGTAAAACTCACCACCGCGCGACGACGAGGACGACGAGGCAGTGGTCATAGTCATGCCGCCTGTGCTACTACTACTACTGCTGCCCGTCGACTCTTTCATGCGCGGGCGGCCTTCCTTGTCACGGATCTCAAAGATACACACGCAGCCGTCCTCACCCGCCGCGAAGAGGAAGCCGTCGTCGAACGACACGCGCAGCCGCGTGATGGGCGCGCTGAGGCACTGGAACTCGATCGACTCGCCCGTCAGCGGGAACTTGAACGAGCGCACGGCGCCCGGCCTGTCGCTCTCGGCGGTCGCGCCAAAGAGCATGCGCTGCGAGTGCGAGAGCACGATCTGGCCCAGCACGCTGTCGCAGATGAACTCTTTCGTGAGCTGCGAGGATGGGAACTCGATCTCTTTGAGCATGCGGTCGCTGCCCACAGCGTAGATGGCCGTGCCTTCTTTGTTGCAGATCGCCGAGTAGTACGGCACGCCCTTTTGCACAAACTCGGCCTCGCGCTTGGCCTCATCCAGGTCCCACTGGTACACGGCGCCGTCCATGCCCGCCGAGATGAGGCTCGAGTCGTCGCTGTTCCAGTAGAGGCAGCGCACCTTGCCATTGTGGCCGCGCAGGTTGGCGACCAGCTCGCACGAGAAAAAGTTGAACACCTGGATCGTGTTGCCGTTCACGGCCGCGAACAAGTGGCCGCCGGTGCTGAACTGGCACTCGCGGCAGGCTTTGACCGCAAACTCTTTGAACGGGCGGATGTCGTCCATCAGTATGTTCATCAGCCGCAGCTTGTCGGCAAAGCCCACAAGCAGGCACAGCCCCGACGGGTGGCACGAGACGCTGTGCGCTTCCTCGCCGAACTGCTTGGCCACTTCGCAGCTGCGCTCGAGGTAGTTCCACACGCGCACCGTGCGGTCCAGCCCACAGGTCACGAGGATGGGCTTGCGCACGCACACGTCCATGCCCGTGACGTGGAGCTGCCCACTCTCATTGGGCCGGTGGAACGGCGTGAGCACGTACTCGACCTCGTCGCTCTTGGAGACCGTGAGCGGGTTGCTGCTTCCGTCGTCGAGTCCGCCAGCTCCTCCTGCTCCGCTGCCACTCGCGAGGCTCACGGCCGCGGCGTTGCCCATGCTCGTGAGCGCGGCGCCGACGGTCGAGGCGATGCCACTGAGCCCGCCGAGGCCCTGGTGGTGGTACGGGAACGTGAGCAGCTGGCCGCTCGAGAGCGAGACCACGACCGAGTCTTCGTTGGGGCTCACGCAGAGCGTGGCGACGCTCGAGGGGAAATTCTCCACGCGGATCTTGCGCTGGAGCACCAGCAGCTCCGCCGGGTTCTTGTCGGCATGCGACACACTCTCGCCGTTGACCGCGTACAGGTAGACCGTGGCGTCGTTGAGCCCGACGAGCACACCCTTGGAGGTGGAGAGCATACAATGGACAGGCCTGCCCTCCCCAGGGGAAGCGTGCAGTTTGGAGACAAACTCGCCGCCGTGGAAGAGCAACAGCTCGCCCTCGCTCGTGCCTGCAACCATGTAGTCGTCGCGCTGCTTGACCCAGCAGTGGCTCAGCACCACGTGGCGGTCCATGCGCGGACTGGGCATCGGGCGGAACGCGTTCTCCAGCAGCCGAAAGTACCGCACGAGGTTCGCGCCCGTGACGCACACGAGCCCCGGGTCCACGTTGCTGAACGTGCAGCCCGTGACAACGTGCGAGACGTGGCCGCCGCCGCTGGCCGCATTGGCGTCGCCACCGCCATTGAGCTGTGCCATCGACTGGAGGTTGGCGGTCGACATGCCGGCCATGCCCAGCCCGCTCACGCTGCCAAAGTGGTGGCCAAGCATGTTGGAGCTGGGCGACGAGTGGAGCCCGGCGGCGGCCGCGACGTGGAGCGGGCTTTTGATGGTCGCGACGGCCTTGCCCTTGGCCCAGTTCCAGCACGTGAGGATCCAGTCGGGCGCGCCGCCTTGCGTGAGCAGCAGCTGCCCGTCGGCGCTGAACTCCATGCACACGTAGCGCTGGCCCTGCGTGTCGGCGCTGCTCAGCACCTTGCGCTTCTTGAGCGTCTTGAGGTCGTAGATGCTCACAAGTCCGCGGTCGTGGTGCTCGGCGACCGCGATGAAGCGGCGGCTCGAGGCCATGGCCAGCGCCGTGATGCCGCCCGTGTTTTCGGTGCCCGTGATGAACTTCTGCCGCTTCTCGTCCAGCGAGTAGATGATGAGGCTGTGGCCCGCCGGGTACGCGACGGTCTGGTCGTCCACGAACACGACATTGTTGGCGGCGTCGGCTTTGAGCCCAAAGATGTGGCTGCGTCATCAATCGTTAGAATGCAGAACTACCGGTGCGAGCGAGTGGTAGAAACCAACAAAATGCTGCCGCCAACAAGGAACACACCGGTGGAGCAGGTTGACCGTCGCCATTGCGGTCACTGTCTTCGGCGAGAGAGAGTACCAACGCAAGGCAAATCGGACCAATACCTTTAAGCAAACGATTCAACGCACCAACAAACTGACGAACCAACGAACCGACGCGTGCTCCCAAACGATGGTTTCAACGGTCGCATTCCTGGTAAAATATCCGATAAAACATTTTGCTGACCAGGGCGATTCGAACGAATCTGTCAAGCGTTGCCTCTGCTAAGCATAGCGACGTTTCAGTCCGATTCAAATCATGCTGTTGTTGGCATTGTTGGCGTCGCGATACCTCGCAGTGCTCGCCTGGCGCTTGCGACTCTCTAGGTGCGAGTGAAATACTCTCTCAGCTGGCGCGAAGAGCTGTTCAACGCGGCGTAAAGGTCGAGAAGGACGGTCATATCCGGAAATGGTGCTGTATTCAGAAAGATCGGTACGGTGTTGTCCGTGCTCATATACTTCCTAAGGGGCAAAGCATGGCTAATTGGATTCTAGCTGGCATGGGGGATACTGCGACCCGCTGCGTCGGTCCACCGCGGCTCAGCTAAGACGGTAGATCACCTCACGTTCGACGCTTAGGCAGAGCGTCACGAAATACGCACCACACTCTCGTGTCTGCTCTCTGTACGTACGCATAAATGGCCGCCACCACTGTCAATGATCTTGCCTACTTTGTGCTTTCAAGATGGAAAAATGGATTCGAATGGATACGCCGCCGCTTCAGATTCAGATCAATGAGCAGACGCGACGCAGCGTTTCGAAGATATTTCACGCGTGAAGAAGAAAAAAACCCGCACTCCATTTGTGAGGGACAAGCCCATGATAGGCATAAGACCCTCCTACAAATAAATGCACTCGCACCCATATGTGAACTTGGATGGGCATGTGAGCTCAACTTGAAGTCGTCGTCACCCCGTGTCTCCCGTAAAGAGCGCTTTGGACCAACGACTACTAGCCATACTCACGACACTCGACGCTCGGCAGCTCACGGCCCCGCTACCATCCACGGTCCCCCAAAAGAGACCGCTTCCGGTCGTGGCTTGAAGCGCCGCACACGCGAGTTCTTTATCAGTGGTGCCTTGGAAGAAGCTCGGAGAATGAGGCCTTGCACACGCGCTCACTACTGCTACCGGGTTTTGATTAGCTACATTTTAGGATTCGCCATGTGATTGCAAGATATAGTTTGGGAAGTTTTGCTTGTGTTTTGTTCCCGAATTGTGTCAAATGGCATGCATGATTTCTGGGAAGAAGCGAATAGTGGAGGGGACGAGGGACTTTTCACATCACAGTGAATTGGCTTCGGCTTGTGTTGCAAGCTAGCAGTGGTGCCTAACCATTCTGTGAAAACTATCTCTGCGGAAGCTAGCCTGCCTTTGTGCTTTGTCAACAGCAGAGTTTTCGGCGATGATGGATACTTTCGGGTCTCCCAACGGAGCCGCCGCCAAGTCTTGCGCGCTGATCAACATTGAGGGCCTTCCTTCTCGCACTCATTCCAGCTCTGTGCCAACTATTTAAGCCCACGACCAGACTCCGTTCCTCACTCACCCATGTCAACTGGCACTATAGTCTATTTCCGCACAGCTCTTCTTCTGCAGGATGGCGTAGTTTCGGATGTAGTCTAGTCATCGCGGTGGCGCCAACAGGGCGTGGCGTGACGCAATCTGGTCGCTTTCGTCCCACACGACGACTACAAAAGTATTATCTCCGCATGGTCTCGCCAGACAAGACGCGGGCGGCGGCGGCGGGCTTCTCAAACCTGCAGGATATTGGCGATGCACAGCTCAGTGACTACACCAGTCCAATGCTGCGGCGGACGCGCGGTTTTGAGAAGAAATACAGCGGCAAGGAGGAGGAGGAGGAGGAGGAGGAGGAGGAGGAGCGCCTGCGCCGCGTGGTTGACTACGTCAAGCAATCGCTCGAACCGTTCTACCGCGCCGGGCCAGACGCCGTCCGCTCGGGCGTTCCGGCCGCCGAGACCATCCGCAAGTTCCTGGAGCGAGCGGCTCCAAGCCGGCGCATCATCGGAGGCACAGACCCTTCGCGCGTCGATCTAAGCGACTTTCGCAAGTGTCTGTTCGCGCTGGGCGTGAGTTCCGAGGACACGGCGTTCCTGTTGGAGTCGCTCGACCGCAAACGCGCGGGCGCGTTGGACAGCAAAGTGTTCGCCGCGACGTTCCTGCCTGGGCGGAAGCCGGGCGTCCAGGCAGGTGGGTTGCGTCGACACTTGCCAGGCTACGGTGACAACAATGACAATAGTCGTCGGAGCGCGGCACCAGAGCCAGAGCAGCAGCAGCCACGGCGTGGCGACGCGACCGTGGAGTCGTTCCACCGCCGCGTGCTGGAACGCGTGCTGGTCAAGTACGCCAACGTCAAGGACGCGTTCCGCCAGTACGACACGAACCGCGCCGGCGTGCTGACGACGGCGCAGCTGCGCGTGTTCCTGCGCGATCTGGGCTTTGTGGGCGGCGACGCCGAGGCGCTGATCCGCCATTTAGACGAGGGCCAGGGCCAGGCCCAGCACGCCATCAGCTTCAACGCGTTTGCGCGGGGCGCCAAGCTGTCTACGGACCAGTCGTACGCACGCATGTCGCCCAAGCGCAAGGTGGTGCAACCGCTCCGGAGGAGATCCAACTACGCGGAGGGGAGCGAAGGGGAGGGCGAGGAGAACAATCCGATCGAGCGGATCCGCGCCAAGCTGCGGCAGCGCGTCATCGGGCGGAGCAAGAGCATCCGTGAGGTATTTGTAGACTTTGATGCGGACGGCAACGGCCGCTTAGACCACGACGAGTTCAAACAATTCATGGCCGCGTACGGGTTCGCGCCGGAGGAAACGCGGCAGACGATCGAGTTTTTGGACAAAGACGTTTCTGGTACAATTGACTATGACGAATTTGCGGGCGGATTGCTGTTCTACCGATCGAGCCAGCAGCAGCCAGAGCAGCCGCAGCAGCAGCCAGAGCAGCCGCAGCAGCAGCCAATGCAGCGCGCCAAGCCAGCGGCGGCGGTAGGGATGACTGAGCACAAGCGTCAGCTATCGCACGGCGCGTACTTAGTGGACGTCGTCAAAGAGAAGTTGTGGGCAGCTGTAGCCACGAAGAACAAGAGCAAAAGCGCGCTTGGTGCTGGCGGTCTGCTGGCGCTGCGAAGCGAGTTCGACCGGTTTGCTGCTGACGGTACCGGCGCGCTTAAGTGCCACGAGTTTGCGGCGTTTCTCACGGAACTGGGAATCACGCTGCCGCCGCGCGACCTGGAGGCGCTCATGCTCGTGGTGGACAAAGACGCGTCGAACCAGATTGAGTTCCACGAGTTTGCATCCGCGTTTGGCCAGCAACGCGGCGCTGGCGCGGAGTCTCCTTTGCAGCGATCGCCGGGGCGACCACGAGCGGAGCAGCCACCTGTGGCAGACCCGCTGGAGGCCGTGTTCAGTCGATACGACGTGGACTGCAGCGGTCAGTTGGACTACGGCAAGTTCAGCCAGCTCATGCGCGACCATGGCTTCGCCGAGAGCGAGATCATCAACGTGATGACGCAGATCGATTGTAGCAGCGATGGCGGTGATGATCATATCGATTTGGAAACCTTCAAGACCGTGACCAAGTCCCGCGAGTGGCGCCTCGCTACGCGGAAACCCACGACCACAACCACTAGCACCAGCAGCGCCAAAGCCAAGGCACCCGTCAAGCATTCGGAGAAGAAGAAGAGCGCGATCGCGCAGTCGGAGAGCCAGCTGATCGCGCGCATGTTGCGCGACCACCAGTCGTTGGAAGCCACGTTCCACCAGCACGACCTGGACGGCAGCGGCGAACTGGAGCACGACGAGTTCCGGCGGTTCATGAAGCACTATGGGCTGCGCGACGACGCGCAGATCGACCAGCTGATCGCGTCGCTGGACAACGACGCCAGCGGTACCGTCAGTTTGGACGAGTTCATGGCACATTTCCAGCTCAAGCCCACACATGCGCTGCCGACTGCAAAGGCCAAGGGCGGCAAACCCACGGGCGGCAAGCCCACCAAGCAGCAGCTCGCGGCGCTGCAGGAGCTCAAGCAGGCCTGGGCCGAAGAAGTGCTGGACCATCACAAGACGCTGGAGAGCGCCTTTCGGCAGTATGACAGCGACGGCCGCGACGAGCTTGACTACGAGGCGTTCCGCGACCTGCTGAGCCAGTACGGCGTCTCGGACGACCGCAACATTTGCATGCTGCTGAGCCAAGCGGACGTCGACGGCTCGGGCACGATCACGCTCGACGAGTTTCTCGCTGCGTTTCGCCCGCTCGTCCGCTCGTCACCCAAGAATCGTGCGACAATCAGGCCGGACCGCCGACGCAAGCCACAAGCCATTAGAGCAGCAGAGGCTGTAGCAGCAGCAGCCAAGCCATCCAGGGGCCTGGCGGCTCACCAGGCCAACGCCAACGCCGTCAGGCTGCGTCTGCTGGAGGAGCAGTGGGTGACAGGCGCGCTGGACGCGCACGGCTCGGTGCGCGCGGCGTTCGACCACTTTGACGCAGACGGCAGCGGGGAGCTGGACCACGGCGAGTTCACGCGGCTTCTGGCGGCTTACGGGATCACGCGCGAAGACGACGTCGCGTCGACGATCCGGCGGCTGGATCTGGACAACTCGGGCGCCGTCGACTATGAGGAGTTTGCGACCTTGTTCAACGAGAAGCGCGTCAAGACCACCCGCGCAGCGAAGCCGTCGCTGTCGTTGCCTGTCACCACTGCCGCTGCCAACAACCGAGCGTCGCACGCTGCTCGCTTGCGGGAGCTCGAGATCAAGTGGATCAAGCGCGCGCTGAGCTGCCACCCGTCGATCGAGGCCGCGTTCGGCGAGTACGACCGCGACGGCAACGGCGCGCTGGACCACGACGAGTTTGCGCATTGTATGAAGCGCTACGGTATCGTCCTGGACGACGACATTGCACGCCTAGCACGAAGGTTAGACCTCGACGGCTCCGGCACGATCGACCTCCACGAGTTCACCACCGTGTTCCATCGGCTTCGCGTAGACACCACCGCTGCTGGAGGCATCAAGCTGGGCGAGGACGCCGCCGCCGACGGAATGGACGCGGACGAGCTGGGGTCGGTGCTGGAGATCGAGCGCGAGCTGGCCGAGCGGATCCTCAAGAGCACGCGCGACATGCGTGCGGCGTTCCGCAAGTTCGACCTCAACGGCAACGGCAAGCTCGAGTATGTCGAGTTCCGCGCGGTGCTCAAGGCGTTCAAGTTCCCCGAGCCGGAGATCCGCAAGGTGATCCGCCACTTGGACCGCGACGTGTCGGGCTTCATCGACTATCGCGAGTTTATCTCCGGGTTCTCGGCCGTGGCGGACACAAGCAGTGGCGGTGGCGGCAAACGCGCCACTGTTGCCGCCGCTGTGCGTTCTACGACGAGCAAGCTGAGGGCCAAGCCGAGTACGACCAAGAAGGCTGAACGCTCGCCGGTGGACGCGCTGCGGAGTACGCTGCTGGAGCGAGTGTTGGCCACGTACGGCACCGTGCAGTCCGCTTTCCGCAAGTACGACACCGCGCGAAACGGCTCGTTGGCGCCCAAGCAGTTTGAGCAACTGATGGCGGATTTAGGATTTGCAGGCGAGGATTCGAGACGGCTGCTCGCGGATTTGGACGCCGACCGATCGGGAACCATCGAGTATGAAGAGTTTCTGACGCGGCTAATCGTGGAGCCCGCAAGATGAGCGTTGCCGGAGACTGGAGACTGCACATCACTTCCCGCTTGTTCTGCCTCGAAACGCCAGGGCCTACCATGGGAGCGTTCCACTGCCACCGCTTTCGCTTTAGCTCACTGCCCGTGCTATGCCAGTTGCGAGTGACGGGGCTGCACGACTCGCTGTCATTAAAGTGCCAGTAGTGCCACCCATGTCGCTTTACACGCCGCAGCTGATCGCTCTGCAGCAGAAAACTCACCAGAGCGAGCTAGAGACTAACCGGCGCTGTCGTGATCGGATATTGGCCGCTGCGAGGCTCAGACACGGTGCCGTACATCTGTATTTGAGCCATTTTGGTGTGCACTCACCACTTGTGGGAGACAAGCAATCACTGTGGGCTAAGACAGAGCCAAGCAGATCGTTCGAGCATGAGCAGCAGCGACACTTCGGCAAGGGAACTACGAGGCAGTACACTCGCATGATTCCCAAATGAGATGGCTTCATTAGACTAGCTTAGGTTTTCGTGGCTCAAAAAATTTCGAATGAATTTTTGTTGTTGTTGTCAGCACCATTCTTCCCCACCGGAATGACTGACATCCACTTCGCGCCGGCACGAGGCAGCTCCCCGACAGAGAAGCATGGTTCGCTTCCTTCTCCTCCCAGTTCCCATTCTTCAACCTGCTCCACCCCTTGTACAGAGCCCTCTCTCGCTCTTATGACTGCAAGCGAAGGTCTCCCGCTGCTCCAGGACCAGGACCCGACGTCGCCGCACGCCAAGGCGCAGCTCCGCGCCAGCCAGACGCGCCAGACCAGGCGCCGCGTGGGCGTGGGCGCGGTGGTCGCCACGCTGTTGGTGCTCACAGCGCTTCTGCTCTCGCGGAACAACGCGGCGCCGTGGCAGCAGCAGGACATTGCGGACGACTACGACGATCCATCGCCGTACGCCGCCGTCGTGGCCGCGTACCGCGCGTCGGTCGCGTTCGACGGCGTCGTCCAGGTGCGCGTCGACGGCTCCGTGGTCTTTGAACTGGCCTCAGGCTGCGCCGACGAAGAGCTGGACGTGCCTATGGCGCTCGACAGCATCTTCCCGGTCGGCAGCAACTCGAAGCTCTTCGTGGCCGTCGCGCTGTACCAGCTGCAGGAGCGCGGGCTCGTCAATCTGTCGCATCCAGTGAATCAGTACCTCAACCAGGATGACTTTGCCAGCTTCGGGTTCCCCAATCAGACGGCGTGGTGCCCGCACGTTGGCGGCGCGCCGCCCGACTCACCGTGCGAGAACGTCACGTTCGTGCAGCTGCTGCACATGGGCTCGGGCATCGGCGACTCGCTCAACTGCGACAACGTGGACGCCGCGCACTGCCACGCGTCGGCCGACAACCTCGCGTACTACAAAGGCTCGCTGGCGGCGTACGTGGGCGTTTTCATCAACGACCCGCTCGTGTTTAAGCCCGGCAGCAACTACTCGTACTCGAACCCCAACTACTACCTGCTGAGCTACATGGTCGAGAAGATCAGCGGCGAGCCGCTGGAGAAGTACGTGCAACTCATGATTGCGGACAAGATCGGCCTGCGCGACACGTTCTACGACCCGTACTCGGGCGGACTGGGCGTTCGCCACGGATACGTGCAGCAGTACGTCAACTACTACGCCCAGCCGTCGCTCGATGTCAAGCCCGAGTTTCTCGCCACGGGCACATGCAGTCCGTACCTGAACAGCGGCGCCGTGAGTGGATCGGGCGGTTTCCGCTCCACGAGCTCGGACATGCAGCGCTGGTACCTGGATCTGTTCGATAACCGAGGCACCACGAGCAAGGTGCTGCGCGCCGAGTCGGTCCGCATGATCATCGAGCGCCGGAACCCGTTCATGCCAGCGTACGCGCAAGGCGTCAGCGTGGGCGATCTACGCGCGGACGGCTGGCCCAAGGCCTTGGCGTACTGCGGAGGCATGAAGTGCTGCACGACGTGTCTGGCGATGCTAGTCCCAGAGAACACAACCGACGCGTCCGTGGTCGTGAGCGCGTTCAGCAGCCACAGCCACGTGATGTTTGCGGACCGCGCCGCGTTTGAGCGCTTCCGGCCGAAAGAATTCTTGGTTGTTCCAGAGAACATTACGGGTGGCGATGCCGGCGGCGCCGTGGTCTTGCGACCGGCGCTCATTCAAGCGTACTTTGCCAACGCAGAGGAGGTGGCGGTCTCGCATACTGGCTGAAGCGGCACTGGATACTACTAGCGATCCAAGCTGTCAAGAGGATTTTTCATATGGTCAATTGTAGTCGTTATAATCAGGTGAGTTGTGTCGCCCTCAATAAGCCTTCGACCAGCACACATCCGCTACTCCTTGCAGAGACACCTTGCTAGGTGTAGATGCGTGCATGTGAAAGATGACTACCTGGCATTTCGACTCCGAATGAGAGTCTCTGTGTGTGTGTGCGTGTGTCATGCAGCGCCATCAGTGGCCATGCGCGCGATCTGCTTGGCTTTGTCTTCACCCAGACAAGGATCCACACGCATGAGCGCCTCCCAGAGTGGCAAGCGAGCTGGGCGATTAGAAGAAAGGAACTGAAGTTGTAAGCAAACGCTTCACGTTAGAGACTGGAGGACAACAGTCGTGTGGTTTTGAAGTAGGTAAAAGGTGATGGTTCTGTACCTTGTCTGTGCCCCGCAACGACGAATATCGAGACGCTATCCGATCGCGGAAGAGCCTCTCCGTCTCCAGCTTTTTGTGGTGTATTTGCTGCTGCAGGGCGAGCAGCTGCTGCTTGTAGATCGACATGGATGTCGCTGCTGGCAGTTGGAGCGGGTCGTATAGGCCGTAACTAGCAAATGGCGCAGGAGGAGGCGGCGGTAGCGACGGGGCCGAGCGCTCCATGTGGACACTGTCAGCTGAAAGTAGTCCGAATGGGACTGAAGGTCCACTGGGCAGGCTGGCTGTGTGGGCCTGCAGTCCTTCGGCCGCATGAGGTGTGGGTTCGCGGCTTTGTCTTCGTGCGGTGGAAGAGAACATGCCATCAGGTGTGAGATCTGTCTGGATACTCGCGTGGTTTCCAGTGAATTGTGTGCATGCGTCGCGCATTTCCACGGATGCACTGTTATCCTGTTGGTACTCGCGGACGATCTGGATCCGGGGCCGCGGTTCCTCCACCGTATTTGAGGAATTCTGCACCGCCGCAACGGTCGTTTCTCCCTGTTCTTGGCGAACGTGAGTCGATTGGCGAGGTTTGTCGTCTTGAAACAGTTCATGGCCAGCCTTAAGTTCGTTCCTCTCCGTTCGATCGGGCGCTGTGATCGTGACGATGCTCTCCGACTCGAATCGATCATCCTGACTGTAATCCTCCTCCTCCGACTCTTTGCGCGGCGATATCGAGGCTGGCGGTGGCTCCGTTTGGTCGACAGCATTGTCCTGTCCAGCGGACCGATCGTGACTATCGCTGTCTTCCTGCTCCACATAGCTGTCCTTGAGGGACGAGGACGATGTTGTTGACCGATAGTCGTCCTCGTCGACATCAACCCCAACCGTTAAGGGCTCGACCATCGCTTTCGCTGCTGGCTCAAGCCTTTGATGATCGTTGGAAGAGGTCAAGTCCGCTTCGTCAATGAAATCGAGCGAATAGTGGACATGAGACTCTTCTTCCACCGATTTCCCAGCCACAGCTGCAGACGTAACCACAGCTTCAGCCACACCCACAACGGCTGCTGCCGTCGAGGTCTCGTCAAAGTCTTCCTCATCGTACCCACCGCTCTCTGAAACGGCCAGCGCCGGATCAGGTCGCTTGAGGAGCACTGCACTTCGATCGAACACGGCGTCATCGTCGCTTTGACTCGCTATGCTCTCGACTTCGTCTTCGTCCTCGTCGTACATAGCCGGGGTCTTCACTGCCGCAGGTACGGATCGAGGTTCCCACGTGGGCTTCACGGGCGCATCCAGTGTTGGCTTCGGTGGAGGCTTTGCACCCTCGACTCGATGGCCACTGGTAGCTGAGCCGCTGGATTCGTCTTCATTCAGTCTCTGGATCGAGTTGGCTGCTGACTCGTCCTCGAACGCCTCCTCTTCTCCGGACAGAAAGCTTTCGTCCTCGTTGTCTGAATTACTCGGCTGTTTTCGGTCGACTCCGATGGTTCGAACTGACTCGGCTGGTGCAGGTTTTGGCTTGACAGTCGGCTTTTGGACGGCCTCTCCGGACGAATCCAGCGAGAAATCCTCGTCATCTAGACTCATCTCAAGCCGCCGTGACCGCGCGCTACACATACACACCATCAGTTAGTCCACCAGTGTCGGTCAGTCTAATTGGCTCGAACAGAGCCGCCCACCTCGTGGTAACTGCTTGGGATGCGGATGGCGTCTTGGTTGAGTACTTGGACAAGAAACTCTTGGCCTTGTCCAGTGCACTAGCGCCTCCTCCCATTTTCTCCGCCACAGTACCACCACCACGCACTGCATTCACTGCTGTTGGCTTCTTGGTCACCATCGCCGTCTTGTTGCGGGCGCTCGCGCCGTCCGAGTCCTCGCTGAGACTAATGTCGCTGTCGCTCGCACTTGCGTCTAAATCATCTGAGTCTGATCCAGCGCGTCGAACGCTTCGCGCTCTGCTCTGTCCATACCCAGTGGCAGCGCTACCGCCACTCGGGAGCGCGATGTCGAAGTCGTACGGGTCGTCGCCCATGATGCGATCGGAATCAATGCAAAGGCAACTTCACCTTGCTGTTGCAGTTTCGAGCTACCGTACGTCTTCAAAATAGTAGACCAATTGAATTTTTATTTTGTCCAGGACAGTAGTCATCTTGCATGCCAGGTGGACCACCTCAACCAACTAGACTTGGCCAACCAAAAAAGTCCGTCCTTGAGGGGACTCGAACCCCCAATCTTCGCCTCCGGAGGGCGACGCCTTATCCATTAGGCCACAAGGACTTGGTGCGATGTGAGGAGCCTGATAACAATTTAGAGTCAAAAGAACACCACTGGTGCTTCCCGACAAAGAAGAGAAGCACAACGAATATCCACTCGAGGAACTCGTTCGCGCTCATGGAGGCGGTGGCGCGGCGAAGCGAGTGCCAGTTTCCTGAGGGCCTCGACTGGTCACGGGACGGGCTGGCCCCAGCGGTGGCATTGACGCTACTGACATGATTGTGGCGCGGAGCGTCGGGGCGGTTCACGCAATGATAGACCCCACGTAGTATTGGTCAGTTTGGCCTTGGCCCCGTTTTGATTGTTGGTTTGGTCAAAACAATTCCCATCCCATCCCCCCAGGAAGCTTTTTCTCTTTTGAAAACGAGAGCGAGAAGCGACTGTACACATGACATTGACAATCGCGTCGTCTCCTCCCACAACCTGATACCTGATAACAGAACCAGCTTGTTGGTGTCTAGCTGGCGTTTGGACGGATGACAACTAAGCCAAATAGACCCGCACGCCAGCCTTGGTCGTTCCTCAACTTGAGCATGTCACACAGAACACTCTCTACCGAAGAGAGGCCAAGGTCTGACCGCCAGACCACTCTCGTCAACAGCGAGTGGCTCTTGTGTGACGGCGGATTTCTCTGTACAGAGTAGCGTCTCAATTGCCAACGCCATCCAAATCGGTTGATTGGACTCCAACATGCAGAGCTGTTTGGCGAGCTGTGACGAGAACCCAGCCGGAGTTCAGCGCAGAAATGATGGGATGTTATGACACCACTGTTCCAAAAGAGTGGCGTGCACTTGGGTTCAGTGATAGGGAGAATGAGACAGAGGGAACCTTAGCCAAGCGACACCAGGGTGCGCTACACTTGGGTTGAACTACCCAACACTTCATCATGAAGTACATGAAGTTTATGTGATATTATACGGTGTTGAAGGATGAAATATGTGAGGAAGATGGGAAGCGTTCAAATTGTTCTTTATTGTACGATACTGGAGGGGCGCTTGAGTTAAATAGGCGAGCAAGTATTGAATGCTCAGAGGTGTGCTATCGTTCTAGTGAAGACGGCAGCAGAATATGCCGTCCATGCGAAGGTGGCGATGCGGCTCAGTGGTGGGAACCAAGGGCTTCCACGTGCATCGCTGTCTAGGGCGCGCTAGTCGACTTCATGCCGCCTGCTTGACGCGGTTCAGTCGGACGACGCCAAGGCGCAAGGCCGCGGCCACCAACAAACGCTCGCGCTGGCGCACCTGGATGAACTGGCGGCCGAGCGCGACGAGCGTGGTAAGCAGCATCTTGCGGTGCACCAGCATCTCGCTGTGCTCGCGCACGAGGAACTGCATGTGCTCGTCCTCCTCGACCTGTTCTTCCTCCCACTCGACCACCTCATCTTCGAAATCCTCCTTCTCGTCTGATGTCTTGGCCATCGCGATGGCGTCGCGCAGATTCATGAGCATCGTGGCCAGCCACTGCTTGCGCTCGCGGCAGCTCTGTATCTCCGTGACGCTCTCGGCGATATCATGCACGGCCTCGGCCAGAGCGCGCTTGGTCAGGATGATGCTCTGGCGCAGTTGCTGGGACCGCTCCGATAGCTCGCGCGCAACGCGTTCAAGATCAGCAGACTGGACCATGGCTGTTGACGCTGGTACAGTGGCGTGTGCTCCGGGTGGTGGCGAATCGAAGAATGAGCTTAGAACTGCTATGGCTGGAGGTGGTTTTGCTTTCACAGCGGTGCTGAAGCCATGCCGCCCATCGCTACTTGCGGTATACGTACACTAGACAGGCCATAAACCGGGCGAAATGCGAATGTAACCCAGAGAAGCCAAGTTGTACAGAAAAAAACCAATCTCGAGGCCTGTTGAATCCTATATCATGAGGAGCCAAAGTCAGCGTTTTCTAGTCTACCCTTGGTAGGTTGACTGTGGAAACGTATATCCTAGGTTCACATTTTTCCCATCTTGGTTCAACCTGGTTTGTTGAGAAATATGTTGGGAGATGACCATCAGTGTTGGTGTTGTTTTGCGACGAGCGTATTCATGTCACCATGTTGGCGGTATGGGGCATATTCGTTGGCATTCGCGGGAGCAGCTAGTTGCTCATAATAGACCATGGTACAGTACATCAAGCGGCTCACTCCGATATGCGAGATGTCTCGATGGATGGCCATCCACTGTACCGTATCACTCTCAAGCGATAGACACTGTACCTGGCAGTGCTACATCATAGATTCGGCAAGTATACTAGCACCCGCATCCGCAACCCGCAAGAATCATGGTGGTGCGTTGATCGTTGTCTGTATACGTACAGCACTACACAATACAGTCTCTAGACTGTATCGTATCGCCCTTGTGATCGCTTAGTTGTGATTGCAACCACCGGCATCACTGAACGTGTTCTCGTTCTAGGACTGTATTGCAGACCCCCTTTCGATTTTTAAGTGCGGGGGGGGGGGGG